>VDFB02030074.1:0-30154 GCA_007258455.2 Sequoia sempervirens | reverse complement strand
TTAACTAAGATTGACTTGGGTCCACCTTGGGCACCTAAGTTGGCATCTTTCAATTAACACCTTTTGCATGAGAAGATATTTACAAGGCTCATTCAAGTGGGCCCATTCTTGGGTGCCAACTTTGAGGTAAATTTTGCATGATATCTTCTTGACCAAAGTCTACCTAAGTGTTTAGTTTGGGGGGTGCCTAAATTGAGTGAAGACTTTTGATTTGATTTCTGCATTACATTTTCGTGGAACTTTACTTCTGCTCCAATCTAGGCATAGATTTTTGTGAGGAGATTTATGCTCTTATATTGTACAACTCTTATGGGTTTACATTCTCATATTATTTCCTATTAATTGTAGCAAGTGTATGAGAGTTCCATGAGAGTTTATTGTAGGTTGTGAAGAAGGATTGTTGAAGGAAAGGAAGCATATCAATCAAGGATTGATACAGTATTATTATAATCTTGTCCTAAGGTTAACTAATACAAGAACTATTGATTTTGGTGGAGTTGTTTCTTGAAAGGGTTTCTCCATGTATATGGTGTGTCACTTCTATCTCCTTGTCTCATTCTTCTACAATATTTTGTCTCTTTCTACAATTGGTAAAATTGATCTAAATAGATTAATCATACACAAAGAATTGTGACAAAGAACACTTAATTAGATCTACAGTCTCATAGTTATACAAGTTTTAAGCTACAATATTACCTTCATTTTCAACATTTGGTATCAAAGCCAATGGTTGGTTAGGTTTTGGGATGCCTTTCTCTTAAAAGTTTGAAGGCTTTTGCTGTAGTGGGAGATTTTACTATTTTTTTATTTCAGATTTGTAAAATAAATGTGTTACAATGGTTTCTACTTCTCGTCTAGCTATTGAAAGATTCAATGGATCTAGTTCCAAGAAGTGGAAACTAAAAATGGAGGATCTCCTTGAAGAGAGAGATCAATGGTTAGCTATTTGTAATGAGACAAATTCATCTACAACAATGTCAGATGCGGATTGGGCTAAGCTTGATAAGAAGGAAAGAGGGACCATAAGGTTATGTCTTGTTGATGTTGTTCTCTTGAATGCTTTAGTTGAATCTATCACATATAAATTTTGGAAGAGGATAGGTGATATCTATCAAACCAAAAGTCTTACTAATAAGTTGTATTTATAAAGATAGTTGTATTTTTTAAAGATGAAAGATAGTGATTTTGTTGCGCATCATTTAAATTCTTTTAATTTGATTCTAAGTCAGTTAGCATATATAGATGTGAATCTAGAAGATGAAGATAAATGCATTATGTTACTTTTTTCTTTACCAAAGGCTTGGGAAAATCTAATTGTTTCTATTAGTGGTAGTGGTGAAGATCTTAAGATGGACAATATAATTCCTACTCTCCTATCAGAGGAGATGAGGAGGAAGTCTAAAATGGGATCACAAGATGCCTTGTTTGTAAGAGGTAGGCCTAAGGAAAAGGAACCTAAGGGAGACAAGAAAGGAAAGTGTAAGTCCAAAGGATGCTCTAAAACCCCTGGTAAGAGTAAGGTAAAGTGTTGGAATTGTGGGAAACTGGGACATGTAAAGAAGGATTGTAAGAAAAATAAAAATAGTTCTGATGCTTCTACATAGAAATCCTCAGATGACGATAATGATGCATTGATCATTACATCTAATACTGCTAGTGATGACTCTTGGCTTATTGATTCAGGTTGCTCCTATCATATGACTCCTAACAAGGAGTGGCTCACTAAGTATATTGCATATGATGGAGGGAATGTCTTCTTTGGAGATAATAGCACAACAAAGATTATGGGAAAAGGAGAGGTAAAGTTGTGTTTTAGTGATGGTAGGGTTAAGACCCTTAATGATGTTTTACATATTCCAGGACTTGCTAGAAATCTACTTTTTGTATCTAAGTTCAATGATTTTGGAATGCATGTGACATTTGACAAAGGTTGTTGCAGATTGGTGAAAGAGAATATGATGGTTGCTGAAGGATCTCAGATTTGGACACTTTTTAAGCTTAATACCTCCAATTTGAATAAATCAACCAATGTAACTGAAGCTGAAAATACATGTATGTTGTGGCACCATAGATTGGGCCACATTGGTGAAAAAGGTCTTAGGACCATTCTTAATAAGAAATTA
Organism: Sequoia sempervirens; assembly: GCA_007258455.2. Taxonomy (NCBI): domain Eukaryota; kingdom Viridiplantae; phylum Streptophyta; class Pinopsida; order Cupressales; family Cupressaceae; genus Sequoia; species Sequoia sempervirens. The sequence continues at coordinate 28,031 of VDFB02030074.1, read as the reverse complement.
GTAGATGGTATTCTTTATTATAATATTAGAAAAAATGATTTTTGTGATCATTGTGTGTTTGGAAAGCAATATAGATCTTCATTTCCTAATGGAACAAATAAAGCTAAAGGATTATTAGAGATTATTCATTCAGATGTTATGGGTCCTATGGATATTGACTCTATTGGAAAATCTAGATAATATGTCACATTTATTGATGATGTCTCAAGATACACTTGGATCTATTTTATGCATAACAAATCTAATGTGTTCAATAAGTTTAAAGAATTTAATGCATTAGTTGAGAAACAGTCAGATCATAATATAAAAGTGTTGAGATCAGATAATGGTGGTGAATATTTTTCTAAGGAATTTGATGATTATTGTAAGCATGCATAAATTGTCAGATAGAAAACTACTCCATTTATAGCTCAAAAAAATGGAGTAGCAGAAAGGATAAAACAAACCTTAATGGAAAGAGCTAGGAGTATGTAAGTAGTGCTAAGCTAGATTGGTGCCTTGGCCTGAGGCTATAAGTACTTCTTGTTATTTAATCAATAGATCTCCTAGTTCATCTATTGAAGATAAAACCCCTTACGAAATGTGATTAGGTAGGAAACCTAGTGTTGCACATTTAAGGATCTTTGGTTGTGAGGATTTTATTCATGTGCCTAAAGAAAAGTGGTGAAAATATAAATGCATATTCATAGGTTATGGTGAAAATATAAAAGGTTACAAGCTTTGGAATCCTCTAACTCGAAAAATTACTTTATCTAGAGATGTGATTTTTAGGGAATTTAGATTTTATATAGGAGAATAACAACCAAAGGAGAAGGATACTTCTTGAACAATGAATTTTGAGATAAATACTAAGAAGCATGAATATGCACATGTTGAAGAACAATTGGATGGATTGGATGAGGAGAGTTCATAGAGTTCTGAGATAAATGCTCATGATGAGCATATTGAGGAAGAAGAAGAACCTTCTTTGAGAAGATCCACAAGACAATGAAATCTCATTGATAGGTATAGCCCACCTGATTTCCATTGTATATTTCCTTTGATGAGTACTAGTGATGAACCTAGATCTTACAAGGAAGCTTTGTCTTCATATGAGAACAAGCTTTGGTCACAAACTATACATGAGGAAATGGTTTCCTTGGATACTTGTGACACATGAGATCTTGAGAGTTTTCCCAAAGAAAGAAAGGCCATTGGTTGTAAATGGATCATTAAAAAGAAAATTAGAGCAAATGGTAATCTTGAAAGGTATAAGACTAGATTAGTAGCCAAGGGCTACTCCCAAAGAGAGGGAATTGACTTTAACAAAATGTTCTCTCCTGTTGCTAAAATAACTTCTATTAGATTCTATGGACAATGATTTTGGGTGTCTAAGGTACTCTTGCTCTTTTAGGTTTTTCACCTAAAAGGAGAGAAATGGACCCAAAATTCTAATGTCTACACTCAAGATTAATGTAAAATGGATGTAATGTATCTAAATATGATGTCTAAATGCAATAGACTAAAAAATAAATGATTTGTTGATGCTAAACCTAAAAAATACAAAGTGCTGAAAAACATAGTGATGTATGCAAAAACACCTAAGAATGTAAGTAAATGATCTAAGAATTAAAAAAACTAGAGAGGTGCACCTAGAATCTGAAATATGATGCAGATGGGTTCTAGAATCCTATAGAGTTGATTGGAAATGTTGACTGGGACACTTATGCCAAGCTGGGCGACTTAGTCTAGTTTCGAGGAAAATCTGTCGAAACAAGAATTTGCCAAATGGGTACTCAGAAATATAAAAACCACTTTTCAGGCCTGTTAGTGGGACTAATTCACCATATATGGTGACTTAGTCCACCTGGAATTTTTGGAATTTTGGGACAGTATTTTGTAGCTTTCAGTCTACTCCTTTTTTAACAGGTGTCCAGATTTGAATCTATAGAAAATAGGTTGAAATTGGTCTCCAAGCTTCAATTAGGGTTGTGTTGACTTTGATGACTTTGACGGATTGAAAACACTTTTTTGACACTTTCCTCTTTGAAAAATCTGCATACAAGACCTACAAATACACATGCAAAGAGGGGAAAAAGGGTTAAGGGTTAGAGTATAGGGGTTTTCCTTGGTCAAACCCCACTTTGGTAATCAAACCCTAGATAATGAAATGAAATAGGAAGAGAATGATAAATAAACAACATGCAATGTCATAAACTTACCAAACCCTTGATGTGTAAATTTGAATATATGCAATAAAGTGCTCCAATGGATGACTTGATTATGCTTAGAGTGCTTGAATGCTTGAGAGTGATTAAGTGAATGAGTGCTTGAATGCTTAATGAAATTAGGAGATTGTAGGAGATGTAAAATAAGGGGAAAACCCTTATTTATACTTGATTTTCCATTATTTCTTGAAAATAACACATCACAAGCTAACCTCAAGGGTAAGAGAATAAAATCCCACCAAGAAATTAAAATTATTTTGATTTTTGTGCCCAGTGCGACTAAGTCACCCTAGGTGGTGACTTGGTTCCACTGGGGAAATTTCACTAGGTTTCAGAAATTAAAGTGCATTAAATAAGGTTTAATGGGAATATCCTCAAAAATACACTTAAGTAGGGTTGGAAAGTGCAATAAGGGGTCATTTAAACATAAGAAAGGGTTGAATTAGTGATGACAAGTCTAGAAAAGCATGAGAGTTTGTTACAACCATTTATAACACTTTGAAATAAGACTTGGTAAGTGGTAGAAAGAAGATATTTAAGGGAATTATAATGAAAGGGTCTTAGAAAAGTGTGAAAGTGGGTTACAACACTTCACACAAATTTTACAAGACAACCTAGAAGTCTTAATGATTCTCAAGGGTCCAAGATGTAATGTGAACATGTTGGCAACATTACAACATTAAATCTAGGAAAAATCAAGCCAAAGTACATAAGAAAGACTCAAGTGTGTAAAAATGTCAACTATACATTTTTTGGCAACATGGATTCCTTTTATCTATTGTTGTTGCTTATGATTTTGAGATAGAGCAAATGGATGTGAAAACTACTTTCTTACATGGGGATCTTGATGAGGAGATTTATATGAGGCAACCTGATGGTTTTTTTTGTAAAAGGAAAATAATTATTGGTTTATAGTTTAAAGAGATCTTTATATGGATTGAAACAGTCACCTAGAATGTGGTACCAGAAGTTTGATGCTTTTGCATTGAAAATTGGTTATGTTAGGAGTGAGGAAGATCATTGTGTTTACATAAAATTTATTGATGATCAACTTTTAATTATTATCTTGTATATTGATGAAATGTTTATTGGTAATAGCAAGGTAATGATCAAAGAATTGAAAGCACAGCTCTCTAGCACATTTGAGATGAAAGATCTAGGGGCTGTAAAATATATCCTTGGTATGGAGATCGGTAGAGATAGTAACAAAAAGCTTTGCTTCAGTCAAAGCAACTATGTTGATACTATTTTGAAACGGTTTAACATGCATGATAGTAAACTAATTAATATTCCTTTACTAGTTGGCACAAAGTTAAGTTTAGACATGGGTCCTAAATCTGATTTTGATCATGAGGAAATGTCTAAAATTCCATATGATAATGCAGTTGGTAGTTTGATGTATGTAATGGTTTGTACAAGACCAGATATAGCCCAAGCAGTGGGAGTTCTAAGTAGGTTTATCTCTAACCCTAGTAAAGAACATTGGACTTATGTTAAGAGAGTGGTTTATCATGGCACTAATGATATTGATATTATGCATAGATCATTAGAGATACAAGGTTTTGTTGATTTAGATTGGGTAGGAGACCTGGATAGTTAGAGGTTGACAAGTGGCTATGTGTTTACTTTATTTGGAGCTATGGTTAGTTGGATGAGTAAGATGCAGCTCATAGTTGCTTTTTCCACCACAAAAGTAGGGTACATGGCTGCTACATATGCCTCTAAAGAGGCAGTTTGGTTATAGAGACTTGGGAAAGGTATGGGTTTTAATTGCAAGCAAATTAGACTTGAATTTGATAGTCAGAGTGTTATTTTTTTAGCCAAAAATCCTATGTATCATGCTCGTACTAAGCATGTTGATGTTCAATATCACTTTGTGTGAGAAATGGTTGTGTGGAAAGGTATTGATTGAGAAAGTTGACACTTTGATTAATGATGTAGATTATCTTATGAAACTAGTTCCTACAAATAAGTTCTCTTGGTGTAGGAAGGCCATTGGCCTTGAGTCCTATACTTGATTTATAATAATGATTCCTTGTTTAGAATAATTGCATTGTATAATGTAAAGTGGGAGAATGTTGGGAATGTGATGCCATTTAATTGCAATCCTAAACATATTTCATGTATCTTCTTAGTCCTTGGAAAGTGTTCCCCAACACTAGGATTAGAAAGAGATTAAATTTGGATGAAATAAACATGTAAATTGACATTTGTGATTATTCCTAAATGATAGGAGCATGTGGGGACATCCAAGAAGAGATCCTACAAGATAGGAGCACATGGGGTGCCCACATGGAAAGTGGAACCCACCTTGCTTTAGTTAACTATTTGGAGGATTGATAACACTTTAGTAATGCATGTTTTGATCCTACAAATTATGGATTGACATTTAAATGAGTGTAGTGGCACTATCAGTTCAGTATTAGTTTAGTTAGTTCAGTTCAGTCCAATTATGGTTTAGTTATCTTCAGTTGCATGTAGTTATTTTAAGTTGAACGCTAGTTGACTTGATTTGACTTGAGTTGCATGACTAATGACTTTAGTTGCATGATAGATAATAGGTGGATACTTTTAGTTAAGTGGGGATGATTAATCATGCATAATGTTTGCATGAATTGGTGGAGAGATATGTTTCAGTTAACTAAGATTGACTTGGATCCACCTTGGGTGCCCAAGTTGGCATCATTCAGTTAACACCTTTTGAATGAGAAGATATTTACAAGGCTCAATCAAGTGGGCCCATTCTTGGGTTCCAACTTTTAGGTGAAGTTTGCAAGATATTTTCTTGACCAAATTTCATTTAAGTGTTCAGTTTGGGGGGCATAAATTGAGGAAGAATTTGGTTTGACTTCAAATTACATTGTGGAACTCTACTTGCCCAATCTAGGCATACATTTTTGTGAGGAGATTTATGCTCTTGTATTGTACAACTCTTATGAGTTTACATGCTCATATCATTGTCTATTAATTGCAGTAAGTGTATGATAGTTCCATGAGAGTTTATTGCAAGTTGTGAAGAAGGATTGTTGAAGGAAAGGAAGCATATCAATCAAGGATTGATATAGTATTATTGCAATATTGTTCCAAGGTTAAATAATACAAGAACTATTGATTCTGGTGGAGTTTTTTCCCAAAAGGGTTTCTTCATGCATATGTTGTGTCACTTTTATCTCCTTGTCTCATTCTTCTACAATATTTTGTCTCTTTCTACAATTGGTAAATCTGATCTAAATAGATTAATCATACACAAAGAATTGTGACAAAGAACACTTAATTAGATTTATAGTCTCATAGTTTTACAAGTTTTAAGCTACAATATTACCTTCATTTTCAACACTATGCACTATTGTTGAGACAAAATCCATGGAGCATAGCCATGGATAATCAAGCTTCACATGAAATTGGTCTAATGTGCAGTCATTGAAAAAGTAACCCTTCTACTTTTTCTGGCTTGTTTGGGCCCTCCTTGTGATTTTGGATTAATATTGGCTTGATTTAGTTTTGTAATATGGATAACACATTCACATTAAGTCTTGGGACCTTGTGAACTAATGGATTTTAATGGAACCTTTCTAAAGTGTTGTGAAGTGTTGTAATTCACTTTCACACTTTCCTAGGGTTTTATCAAATGATGAAAATTAATAAACCTATTTTTAATCAAAGTAAACCTTAATATTGCCTTATTTGGAGTGTTGTAAAGTGTTGTAACAAGATTTCACATTTCTTTAGGACTTCCATTAATAATTGGGCTTTCTTATTCTCCTAGATCCGATGTTGGCTTGTAGTGTTGTAATTTTGGGAATTCTTGCATAATTAAGTATAAAAAAAAGGTTCTTTCACTCATATTCTCACCTAGCCTTCAAGAGAGTTCACAAGAGAATTCAAGAGTATTCAAGGGAAGATTATCAAGCATTTTATAGTAGTGTTCAAGTGCCAATCATCATGTCAAAGATTTCATATATCATGTTTGTTATTGTGCTAACAATTGTAATGTAGAGTTTATGATTCAAGCAAGATCAACATCATTCAAGCAAGAGTCAAGAACCACATCCATTGCATCCATTTCAAGCATATTGGTAGCACCTTATTGCTAGGGTTTGGTGAGTTGCAACATTTCTATTTGTTCATTCATCATTCTCCATTCATATTTGCTTTCATTTCAAGGTTTAACTACCAACAAGGGGTTTGACAAAGGAAAACCCCTATCTACTAAACCCAAAAAATTTTTACCTCTCCTTTGTGTGTGATTTGTAGATTTAGGTTGCAATTTTCCTAAGGAGAAAGATTGAAAATAAGTTTTCAAGTGATCAAAGTTCAAAGTTGTCATCAAGCCTTGGAGAACATTGGAGATCATCTACAAGTTGCAAATTAGAGATTCAGATTTGAAAATCAGTTAGGAAGGATAGACCAGAAAGAGAAGAGCAAGATCAACCTTTGAAGCTTTAGAAAATCTGAACTAGACTAATTCACCACTTCTAGTGAATGAGTCTCATTTCCAGTCAAATTTTAGAATTTTTTAGATTTGGGTACCCTTTTGACAAAAAATTGTTCCTACATAGTTTCGCAAAAAATGGAATGATTCACCCAGCTTGGAAAATGAGTCTCAATTAGCAATAAAAGCATATTTTTTAGTGTTTAGGATCTCCACTCAACCCTCTCCATATTCCCAGATGTACACTTTCTATTTTACAGTTTTCTATTGCATTTTATTTACCTATCTAGGTCATTTAGTATTATTTTGCATTCAATTAGGGTTTGCATTATATCTTGCATTTCATTGTCTTTTCCAAGTTTACACTTGATGGTGAACCCCTCATTAGATCATATTCAGATCCTAGAACAACCCTATTGTAAGATCTCTTTCCCTTTTGCATTGAGATCTCTAGGGTTATCCTCGAGTGGAATATCTTGGAAAGTGGGTGTGATAGCACTTGGTCAACCTATCCCCAATTTTCCATGGTTCCATTTTGGTGAACTTGCCCTTAAAATATTATAATTCTGATTTGGAGTGTATTTTCATCCTAGATTTAGCTTGCATTAACATTGCATTAGTATTTGCATTGGTTAACTTGCATTCTAGGGTTTCAAATTTTGCATTAGTCAAAGCTCATTTTAGCTTGCATTTTTGCATTCAAATTCATTGAAAATCATTCAAGTTATGCATTTACATCTCATACATAGATCAAAAAACATAAAAAGCATAAAATTCAATTCAAATTTTTTGAAAATTTTCAAAAAAATCATATTGTGACTCATTCGCCACCTTCGGTGAATCAGTCCCTTTGCATATTATGCATTGCATTTTCTAGCATTTATAGTTCAAATTCTAAATTTCTATTTGTTGTTACCGTCTTTTTGTTTTAGTTTCCAAAACTTATGTTATAATAATTTCATTCTTCTTATCTCATCTTACATTTGCATTCACTTTGCATTTAGTAGCATTTGTATGAGTGTATGGTATCCTATTTCTAATACTGTAATGAGGCAAAGTTCGAGACTCATGTCATCCCACAATATCACAATCATTGTGGATCTTGGGTTGTCTAGCTTTTTCATTCCTAGTATTGACATTAGTACACTAGGCATGGACAACACCTCTATCAACTCTTTACCTTCAAGTAGTATGCAAGTTGATACAAGGAATGATATTGTAACACAAGAAAACATAATTCACATTCACGAGGACCTAGCAAACCTACAACATCTAGTGCAAAATGACAACATTTCAACTAATTCCATCCCTACTATAGACAATATTCACCGCATGCTTGAAAGTGAAGATGGAGTTGACCTTGCAAAAAACATAGTTCAAATATTTGGAAAACACCTTGCTTCAACAAGTAGTTGTTTTCCTACAAACAATGTCACAAGCCAAGGAGGAACTCAAATTCATCCTCCCACAACAATTACCTCAATACCTACCTATACCAACCCTCAAGTCACAACAACAATGCAATAAGTTAGTAATGTGATTCCTTCTTTGGGTATTCCCGCTAGCATCCCTAGTTCCTATGTGGCATCGCACGTTATATCTCCTACCACTTTACCACCTATAAGCATTCCATTCACTTGTCCTACAAACACATATACCCCTTCACCTTTGTCACTTCCATCCCATTGCACAAGTAATGAAACTCTCATTAATCAACTCTTCCAAACCATTTCATCCCTCCAAAAGCAAGTTTCCCCCATCAATCAAAATCAAAATGGCCCACCTACATATTATGTCAAAAGCAATCCATTGTCCTTGGAGATATTGCAAACAATGATGCCACAAGGTATAGAGGTGCATATATTTGAGAAATAAGCAGGGAAGGGAGATCCTTATAGCCATGTTAATTCCTATACTACCTTATGTAGTGACATTTTCCTTGATAAACTGTTGGCAAAACTTTTTCCTAGGTCCTTGAAAGATACCACCTTGGAATGGTTTTCTTCTTTATCGAATAACTCAATTTGTTCATTCAATGAAATTTTTGATGCATTTGTAAATCATTTCCAAGTGCACATGACTCCCAAGATTACCCTGGCCAATTTGATGAGATGTAAGCAAAAAGAAGAAGAAAAGATAACTGATTTTATCTCACACTATCAATCGCTTTATTCCCAAATTGACGTCAAGGTCCCCAATGCTCACCTTCAAAAGATGTTCATCAAAAATTTGCAAAGTAAGATTCAAGAAAAGCTTATTGTTGATGGGTTTTTTTTCACTTCTCAACATAGACAACACACAAGTGTATTGCCTCTCTTGAAGGTAATTTTTTGCAACTAAGTTTTATAAAATCACCTCAAGGTCTCTCGAGTGTCAGGTCATGACTTGCAAAAAATAGCTTAGTTGTTGATGTGATTTACTGGTAATCACAAAGGGTCATTTATGGTTATTAAGCATGGAGGGAATTGGAATTGTAAATGGAGTTTTATGAATTCTGGAAATTAGTGAGTAGTTGCTGCAAGTTCAGAACAACAAGCTAAAACTCCATATTTATCATTAGATTTGGCTTTAAAATGATGCTGGAACTTTGTTTTGACTTCAAATTTTAAAGAAAGGTCAAAAGGGAAAAAGGGGTTAGAAGTTTCCTATACCTACAACTAGTGATGAACAATAACAATGGAGGTTGCTACAATGGACAGACTTCCTAAAACTGATTTCCACTTAACCAGGGATAACACACAGTCTCATGCAACTAGTGCAATCTTCAAAGGGTCATTGCAGATTTGTAAATTGTTCATTCACCATTAAAGCATGAATAATAATTGAAATTAAGTGCAACAACAATAAACAATGCTTAGAATAAATTTACACAATAGTTTATGATCAATAAATAACAAAAAGTATAAGCTTGGAAGACATCAAACACTATAGCATAATTTACCATTAAAGCACAACATATACTAACAACTAAAAGTAACTTGAAACTTAAAGCAAAAAAGCTAGAATTTAATACTTGGAGATAGAATCATGCACACATGAGAACAATACACAAGAAACCATCAAAACAATACTTTTCTCATATATTTTGCAGTAGCATGTCTTTACAACAACTCATCTCTCATTTACAAATGAGGAGCAAGCCCCTATTTATAGTTTTCCAAAAGTAAAATGAATGGCCAGGATTGATTTGCAATGTGTGGCCCAGATTCATTTTCAACTTAGGGTTTGCATCAATTCCAAGATGAGTACAATATTTACAATTTAAAATAGACTATTTTGTCCTTTCCTTTCTTTTGTCTTTTATTCTATTTTGTCCTATAGCTATTTTTTCATTTAGCTAATTTGTCTTATAGCTAGAAACTATTGAAATCTTCCCTTTTGTTGATATATCTTTTGCATTCCTTCATCCAAGATCAAGTGGGTCTTGTTGCAAATTTGTTTTACTAAGAAGCAGAAATATCCTCCTCAGCCTCAACGGGTAGCTCTTCATTGGTGGAAAATAAAACAACCTCTGCTTGTTGCTCTATTTCAAAGTGCTTCTCCAACTATTGTATTTCCCGACACAGATTCTTGGGCAGGCTTTAGTAATTAGATGTTTAGGTAGCATCCTCTTGGTGTGCATCCACAAGTTAACCCATCTCCACCTTGGCAATTTGAATTAAAATATCCCCTCTTAACACATCTTCATATGTTGGTTCTTTTAATGAATTGATCCATTATCCCTCCAAGCATCCTTAAAAGCACCCGTGTCACAAAATATCACGATTAAGATCTCCAAAAATGATAAATTTATCAATTTATAATCCATCAAGAAAATTTCATATTTAAAAAAAAAAATTCTCTTTTTGAAAACTTTCCATTTTTGAAAATTTTCCTATTTTGGAAGAAAAATCAATTTTGGGAAAATTTGCATTTTAGGAAAAATTCCATTTTGGACAAAAATTCTATTTCAGGAAAAAATTCCATTTTGGGAAAATTTCAATTTCAAGACAATTTCATTTTCGACATTTCGAGAAACTTTCCTTTTCAAAAAATTGAATTTTGAGGAGATTTCAAATATGAGGGCTAGAGCAATGTGGAAGCGAGAAGGTGGGAAGTGGAACAAGTTTGCATCATAAAAATGACATTGGGGACCATGACGTTTGCAAGGCGACTTCTTGCATGAAATTTTTTGCAAAGGCACAACTCTCAACAATTTCGAGTTTTCTAAAATTAAGCACATGAAAGATGCAGTAGAAGGGTGCCTAGACCTATTTCTCAATGATTTGACCCCTTCCAAAAAAATGCAAAAATTTTGAAGGTAGAAGCCATAGGGTTCGACACCGTAAAAAAAGACATTCCACACACAGAAACCCATGGATGGAATTCCACACATAGAAACCCATTGACAGACTTCTGCACATGGAAACCCATGGAAAGAATTTCACACATGAAAACCCGTGGACAGACTTCCACACATAGAAACCTATGGATTGACTTATGCACATGGAAACCTGTGGATAGACTTCCGCACATGGAAACCTGTGGACGAACTTTTGCACATAGAAACCTCCAGATGGACTTTCGCACACAGAAACTTGTGGACAAAAATCCACAGATAGCAACTTGCAATGAATTTTCCACAAAGTCACAAAACTTAGTAAATTTAAGATTTTTCAATTTTAGCATGTGGGAAAGGGGTAGATAGAGTGTCTAGACATATTTTGTTAAGATTTGACTCATTTTGAAAAATGTGGAAATTTGGAATGTAGAAGCCGAAGTGTCCAACATCGTTAGCAACAACATTTCACAAATGGACTTTTGCAGTGAAATTTATGTAAAGTCTAAACACTTAATAAATTTGGCTCAAACCCCTTTAGGATTATGGAGACATGCATTTTATGGGCCCTAGACGTTGAAAACTTAAAGTTTGTAGTCCCTTTTAAAATTTAGAAATCTGGAAGGTGAAAGCTAGAGGGTCCAAAGCTATTATCAACGACATTCCACACACAGAAACCTACAGACAGACTTCCACACATGGAAACCCATAGATGGACTTCCGCACATAGAAACCCATAGACAAAGTTCTACTCATGAAAACTCGCGGATGGACTTTCGCACATGAAAACTTGTAGACAGTCTTTTGCATACAAAAAACCAATGGGCGAACATCCGCACGTAGAAACCTATGGACATACTTCCGCGCATGGGAACCCATGGACATACTTCCATGCATAGAAACCCATGGATGAACTTATGCACACGAAACCCCATGGACATACTTTTGTAGAGAAATTTCCACAACTTCTTAGAGCTTAACAAAACCTTGGTAGTTCACTTAGGAATCACAGAAAGATCCCAAATCTGTAGGCAACTTGTCCCCAAAGTAAAGAAAATGAAGGAAAAAGTGAACCAAACAAGAAGGGACAAAGCCAATAGGAGCAAGGAAAAAGTGAAAAAAAGGGGGTCCCTACCTTCGGCAGGGCGTGTGTGGAAAACATACACAACAAATGGTGACTCGGTTGGGGAAGTGCTCTAGAGAATTTCGATGAGAAACTGGAATCTCAAATAAAAAATCTCTAGTTTCGACCTTCACACTAGGCCAAACAAACCGAACATTTGACCAAAGGATCAAAACCACTAGTCAATCCAACCTTTTGTATGCTAAAAACCCAAGTGTGTGCAAATGTATTTATTCCCTTCATTCACTACAAGAACCTAAGCTTCGTCAAGTTAAGCTATGTAAATGATTCTAACTCCAAAAGTATCCTAGACATTGCCTTGCTGTCAATCAGGCATCCATAGCCCCAATGAGGTTGTCACTGTGATTCTCCTGAACATAGCTCTACTACCAGCCAAGTGTCCTTAGCCTTGGTAGAGTTATTTGGATCCTCCTGAAAGTTGAATTTTCTTTTGATTTTCATTGTTTTTCTTTTCCTTTTCTTTTGTTCATTTCTTTTGATTTTTATTTTCACTTCTTTTCATTTTAACCCACAAGTAGTGAAGCTTGCACTTAGGGCTGAGAATCATAGCGGCGCTGAAGATTTTTTTTATATTTTTCACTTTACTTCACAAAGGGACCTAAAATGACCTCTACATTCTTAAAGTGTGTGAAAGGTACATGGTTTCTAAATACATTAAGATTAGATCACACTAGTAATTTATCCACTTTGAGCCAAGCAACCAGGTCACTTGTGACTAATAGAAGACCTTCACCATCCACTATGAAAACTTGATTGAATTTTCTCAAGGAAATACGTTGAACAACCCCCTAGGTAAGGAAATGGTTGTTGTTCCAGTAAACATACCTAGTAGAAAGCAGATGGACCCTGCAAAGAAGCAAAGCGGAAGCAAACCAAAGGGAAGCTAACCTAAAGAAAACCAATCTACAACAAACCATCTAATCTAAAAAAAGCAGGAAAGTGAGCTATGTACAAAGAAACCTACACCTATTCAAACTGAGCTATGTACAAAAGAGACTCAAAACGAACCACGTTCAAACAAGATGAACAAACACTCACTCCCGTAAGGCCTTGCAATGCATTTACAATTAGCAGGGTGATCATTATAGTTCTAAGCCATGCAAAGTCATCCTTATATTTAGAAAGATAAAACTTTATAATGCAACATTCGAATTCAATAACTTGATTGGGTATGTGCAAGATCATCATGGAAAAAATAGACCCTTAAGTGGCAAAAAGTTTAGAAAAACTAGAGTTAGGCAACTTGACATAAAAATTTGAATAAGTTATCTATATTATTTCAAAAATATGTAAGAATAGAATCTATAGAAAATTGAATGCAGTTTCTAAACTACTAGGTTTATTTTTTTAAAAATTATTTGGTGAAAATTTGAAATTTCAATGCAGTACTTAAATTTCAAGGAAAAAATAAGTAGGTGTTTGTCTGACCACCAATAAAATGATAATATTTTTTTATAAGATTTTAGATATAAGTAGAGGACTCATTTCCTGATGTGATGCATAATCTTTTGTAATTTTTTTCCAAGTAAATAATTCATTATGATTTTTTTATACAAATTTTCAAAAATATAAAAACTCATATGTCTAACCACCTTAACTTATTCAAAACTTCATGAAATTCAAATTATTTTTAATATGATAGTATGCAAAGCATAGAATGTGACACATGTTTTGGACTCAAAAAATATGATACCGTTTGAAAGCTATAGATGTTTCTCAATCAACCTATCAATCAGGGCTTTAGTTGTAATTCAAATAGAAAATAAATAATTATTATTTATTAAATTCAAAGTAAAGCATAATTTATATTGGTGGAAAGCTAAGAATCTCCTTTAAAAACCCTTTTCGTTTCATCAATTTTGGGTAAAAAAGGTCTTCAACCACATATCCTACACATACCCATCATATCACCACTTTTTGGCGCATCATGATCCTTCACACACCTGATTAGGAAAAACCAACAATTGAGGTGATTCATTAAACCCATGGTCAGTCCACAAAAAAGTATGTCTTCCCTCATTCCCATAATCAAAATGATAAGTATGAGCATTCATGAGAGCAGGGAAAGATAAAACCTGGATGTCATCCTATGAAGGTGGTGGTGTTTGATGGTTCGCAACATGCATGAAATCACTCATTATGGCATGGGTAGGTTCAGGGGGCGTGATTGATGATGAAACATTCCTCTCATGTTGTAGATCTATCAATCATAGTCAAATTGATCAGGTAGTAGACACTATGAAAAAATAGAATTTTCAAATTCAATGAACATTCTACTTGATTCTAGAGTTGCACAAAGCTAAGAACATGAATCAACCAACACGTCTTACAAGCTCCCAGTGAGATCTGCAACCTCCACTGGTTGTTCTTCAAAAAGATTCACACTATCATGCTGATCATTTGTGGCCCTAGTGTTCACTTGATTGTTGTCCTCAAAAGGTAGCACACCATCCAATTTCATTTCCCACATGGTGACCTCAATTTGATAGTGCTTCATGTCATAAAAACATGATATGGATGAATCTATTTCATTATAATCCCCAAAATGTGAAGGAGGTTCAACAATAGATAGCTTAAAAATACTCCTAGTTGTAGCCTGTGGTTGGCATAGTAAATTGCCTTCATCAACAGCCTCCTAGATCTGCTTGCCTTGGTTTTATTCTCTTTGCAATTCGTGTGCGAACAGCTGGAGTGGTTCATAAGCTAGGTCACTAACATCCCTAGATTGTTGCTTATCAAGATATCCACTCATTTCTTCATGTTCACTAGTGATGTAGACTGGAATGGTAGCCTCTTCCCAATTTGGGAGCTTGAATGCTTCACCATCAAGAGGTTCAGGTGATATATCTTTGTCACTTCCAACCTTTGAAACATACCCTTGCTTTGTATTGTTATACCTCAATAGTATAGCTCCTAATGGAAAAAGTCATCAATTGACTCTACCACTTCAAGGGGACTGAAATTTCATGTGTGATTTTCCTCCAAGGATTCCTCATGAAGTTGATAATCAATTAAGTATAAATTATCTACAAATGGGGAGGAGTCTTGAGGGTCAACCAATGGTTCAACACTTAGGTCTGTTATATCATTAGTGGGACTGTATTGTTCCTCTTTTGTTGGTGTTCCAAAATCCTCTTGTGAGATACTCTCAGCTAAGTTGTCCCTTAACTCTGGTTCTCTTACTTCTAGTCCACTCCTTAAAGCAGTAGTAGGATGCATTGTATTTGGTTTCTCCACTTGTTCTCACCTACCTGATGGCTTCTTCACACAACTCACATGTGAACTTCGAATGTGGAGAATCATGAAGCCTACACCAACCCAACAACAATAACACCTCCAAATCTTCCTGGTATCATAATTCTGACCAGTCCCTCATAAGCCTTAAAATGAGTCCATGATACCTCTCCAATATTGAATTTTCATTGACACTTGGGAAGAAAGCTTGATGGTGGACTGCCTCAACTCATTGTTGATCAACTCTTCTAGATCTTCTTTTTTAAATTCCTGATTTCCTTCATCCATGGAGAAAATTTATTCTAATCCTATTTCACTTAAAATTTCATTAGGGCTCCTTGTTGTCCCAAGGATTTCAGCCTCTTCCTTCCGATTATTCATCTTTTGTGCATTTCCTTTCAACTGCTAACTACTCTTCTACTTTAATAGATAATCCCTCTTCCTTGTTGTTGGTTGGATGCTCCATCTTGCTCAAACAACCTCTAGCTTGATCAATAATGTCTGCACATGGAGGGAAAGTTAGTTCCGAATGAGGTGCATTATGCACCATGCCCCACCCATACATCAATACTTCCTCTAAGCTCAGTCCATCCTCATTGCTCAACTATTCTTGGATCAACTCTTCAAATACCTTCACTATGATATCGCCAAGTTCTTCTGGATCAGTAGGGGCAAATAGTTGGTGCACATCCCAAAAGAAGATTTATCCTTGTAGTGCCATCTCAATTATGCCCAAGAATGTAAAACATTCCAATTCATTGTGTTTGTAGGTGTTATGAAATCTGCATTTGTCCAATAATGCAAAGTGATGGAATGGACCATTTAATCTCCTACTCAAATATTTCTTGAAGCTAAGTGATGTTGACCTACAATTGCTGCTCCATCTCAGCTCTGATGTTGCTTGTCTTCAAATTTTCCAATTTTAATTTTTTTTTCTTATGATGAGATCTATGGTATCTCATATTTTACTTGAAGGCTCAACTTAACTTCCAACATCCATCTTTGCAGCTTTGTGCTTGCCTTCCCTCCTAGTTCCAGTTCTGTTGATGGGTGTTTTTTCACTTCTCAACATAGACAACACATGTGTATTGACTCTATTGAAAGGTAATTTTCTATAACTAAGTTTTAGAAAATCACCCCAAGGTCTCTCGAGTGTCAGGTCATGACTTGCAAAAAATAGCTCAGTTGTTGATGTGATTTACTGGTAATCACAAAGGGGCATTTATGGTTATTAAGGATGGAGGGAATTAGGTCTAGAAATGGAGTTTATCAATTCTAGAAATGATTGTGTAGTTGCTGCAAGTTGAGAACAACAAGCTAAAACTCAGTCTTTCTCATTAGATTTGGCTTTATAATGATGCTAAAACTTTGTTTTGACTTTATATTTTAAAGAAAGGTCAAAAGGGAAAAAGGGGTTGGAAGTTTCCTAGACCTAAAACTAGTGATGAACAGTAACAATGGAGGTTGCTACAGTGGACACACTTCCTAAATCTGAGTTCCACTTAGCCAGGGACACCCCACAGTCTCATGAAACTAGTGCAATCTTCAAAGGGTCATTGCAGATTTTTAGATTGTTCATTCACCATTAAAGTATGAATAATAATTGAACTTAAGTGTAACAACAATAAAAAATGCTCGAACTAACTTTACACAGCAGTTGACCATCAATAAATAGAAAAAAAAGTATGAGGTTGGAAGACATAAAAAACTATAGCATACTTCACCATTAAAGCACAACATACACTAACTAAAAGTAACTTGAAACTTAAAGTAACAAAGCTAGAATTAAATACTTGGAGATAGAATCATGCACACATAAGAGCAATACATAAGAAACCATCAAAACAATTCTTTTCTCATATATTTTGTAGCAACATGTCTTTACAACAACTCATGTCTCCCTTACAAATGAGGAGCAAGCCCCTATTATAGATTTCCAAAAGTAAAATGAATGGCTAGGATTGATTTTCATTGTATGGCCTAGATTCATTTTCAACTTAGGGTTTGCATCAATTCCAAGATGAGTATAATATTTACAATTTAAAATAGACTATTTTTTCCTTCTCTCTGTTTTGTCTTGTAGCTACTTTGTCTGTACCTATAAACTATTGAAATCTACCCTTTTCTGATATATCTTTTGCATTCCTTCATCCAATCAAGTGGGTATTATTGCAAATTTGTTTTACTGAGAAGTAGAAATATCCTCCTCGGCCTTGGCGGATAACTCTTCATTGGTGGAAAATAAAATAGCCTCCTCTTATTCTATTTGAAAGTGCCTCTCCATCTATTGTATTTCCCAACATAGATTCTTGGGAAGGCTTTGGCAATTAGATGTTTAGGAAGCATCCTCCTGACGTGCATCCACAAGTAAACCCATCTCCACCTTGGGAATTTGAATTAAAATCTCCCCTCTTGACACATCTTCATATGTTTGTTATTTTAAAGAATTGATCCATTATCCCTCCAAGCATCCTTAAAAGCACCTGTGTCACAAAATATCATGATTTAGATCTCCAAAAATGATAAAATTTATCAATTTATAGTCCATCAAGAAAACTTCATATTTCAAAAAAAAAAATCCATTTTTTGAAATTTTCCTATTTTGGAAGAAAAAGCAATTTTGGGAAAATTTCCATTTTAGGAAAGGAAAAAAGTTTCTATTTTGGGAAAATTTCCATTTCAAGACAATTTCCTTTTTGACATTTTGGGAAAATTTCCTTTTCGGAAAATTAAATTTTGAGGAGATTTCACTTTTGAGGGCCAGAATGCGAAACATAGAAGGTGGGAAGCCGAGAACAAGTTTGTGCTATAAAAATGACATTGGACAACACGACATCCGCAAGGCGGCTTCTCACATGAAAAGTTTTGCAAAGCCACAACTCTTAGCAATTTTGGGTTTTTTCAAATTAAGCACATGAAAGATGCATTAGAAGGGTGCCTAAACCTATTTCTCAATGATTTGACCCCTTTCAAAAAATGTGGAAATTTGGAAGGCGGGAGCCATAGGGTTTGACACTGTAAAAAAAGACATTCCACACATAGAAACCCATGGACAGACTTTCGCACATGGAAATCCTTGAATAGACTTCCGCACACAGAAACCTATGGATGAAAACCCGAAGAAAGCAACACATTGTGAAATTTTTGTAAAGTCATAAAACTTAGTAAATTTGAGCTTTTTCAATTTTAGCATGTGGGAAAAGGGGTAGAAAGAATGTTTAGATATATTTCCTTAAGATTTGACTTATTTTAAAAAATGCGAGAATTTGGAATACAGAAGCTAGAGCGTCCAACACCGTTAGCAACGACATTTCACAAACGGACTTCCATAGACAAACTTCCACAAAATCTAAACACTTAGCAAATTTGGCTCAAAACCCTTTAGGATTATGGAGACATGCATTTTATGGGACCTAGATGTTGAAAACTTAAACTTTGCACCCCTTTTTGAATTGTGGAAATCTAGAAGGTAGAAGCTAGAGGCTTAAAAGCCATTAGCAATGACATTCCACACATGGAAACCCATGGATGGACTTCCGTGCATGGAAATCCATGGACATACTTTTGTGCATGGAAACCCATAGATGAACTTCTGCACACAGAAACTCGTAGATGTTCTTCTACACACAGAAACCTGCGGATGAACTTCCATGCATGGAAACATGTAGATGGACTTCCACACATGAAAACCTACAGATGGACTTCCGCAGTGAAATTTATGCAACTTCTTAAAACTTAATGAAACCTTGGTAGTTCACTTAGGCATCACAAAAACATCCCAAATCCATAGGCAACTTGTCCCCAAAGTCAAAAAATGAAGGTAAAATCGAAGCAAGCGAGAAGGAACCAAGCTAGTAGGAGCAAGGAAAAGGAAAAAAAAAAGGAGGTCCCTACCTTCAGCAAGGCGTGTGTGCAAAACATGCACAAAAAATGGTGACTCAGATGGGGAAATGCTCTAGAACATTTTGATAACAAAATGGAAACATGAACCAAAAATCTATGATTCCAACCTTTACACTAGGCCAAACACACCGAACACTTGACAAAAGGATCAAAACGACTAGTTAATCCAACCTTTTGTATGCTGAAAACCCAAGTGTGTGCAAATTTATTCATTTCCCTTCTTTAGTCACTATAGGAACCTAAGCTTCGTCAAGTTAAGCTACGTAAATGATTCTAACTCCAAAAGCATCCCGTACATTGCCTCGCTGCTAGTCAAGTGTCCATAGCCCCAACGAGGTTGTCATTGTGATTCTCTTGAACATAGCTCTACTGCCAACCGAGCATCCATAGCCCTGGTAGAGTTATTTGGATCCTCTTGAAAGTTGAATTTTATTTGATTTCCATCTCTTTTCTTTTCCTTTTATTTTTTTCATTTCTTTTGATTTTTCTTTTCTCTCCTTTTCATTTCAACCCACAAGCAGTGAAGGTTGCACTCAGGGCTGAGAATCATAGTGGCACTAAAGCATAATTTTAGAATTTTCACTTAGCTCAACTTCACAAAGGGACCTATGGTGAACTCTAGATTCTTAAGTTATGTGAAAGGTGTAAGATTCCAAAATACATTAGGATCATATCACACCAGTAACTTATCCACTTTAAGCCAAGCACTCTGGTCACTTGTCACTAGTAGAAGATCTTCACCATCCACTCTAAAAACTTGATTGAAGTTTCTCAAGGAAATATGTTGAACAACCCCTTAGGTAAGGAAATGGTTGTTACACCCACAAACATACCCTATAGAAAGTAGATGGACCCCGGAAAGAAGGAAAATGGAAGCAAAGCACAAGCAAACCAAAGGGAAGCTAACCTAAAGCAAGACAATCTATAAAAAAACCATCTAATCTAACAGAAGAAGGAAAGTGATCTATCTACAAAGAAAACTACACCTATTCAAACCAAGTTGTGTACAAAAGAGACTCAAAACAAACCACATTCAAAAAAATGAACTAGCAATCACTTCAATAAGGCCTTGCAATGCATTTACAATTAGCAGGGTGATCGTTACAGTTCTAAATCATGCAAATTTATCCTTATATTCAGAAAGATAAAACTTTATAACACAACATTCAAATTCAATAACTTGATTAGGAAAAACCAATAGTTGAGGTGATATGTCTTCACCACTACCCATCAACTAAGTATAAATTATATACAAAGGGGGAGGAATCTTGAGGGTCAACCAATGGTTCAACACTTAGGTCTATTATATCATTAGTGGGATTGTATTGTTCCTCTTTTGTTGCTATCCAAAAATCCTCTTGTGAGCTTCTCTTAGCTAAGTTGTCCCTTAACTTTGGTCCTCTTACTCCTAGTCCACTCCTTAAAGAAGTAGTAGGATGCTTTGTATTTGGCTGCTCCACTTGTTCTCTTATCTTCCTGATGGCTTCTTAACACAACTCACATGTGAACTTAGAATGTGGAGAATCATGAAGCCTACACCAACTTGGCAGTAATAACACTTCCAAATTTTCTTGGTATCATAATTCTGACCAGTCCCTCATAAGCCTTGAAATGAGTCCATCATACCTCTCCAATACTGAATTTTCATTGACACTTTGGAAGGAAGCTTGATGGTGGACTACCTCAACTCATGGTTGATCCCACTCTTCTGGATCTTCTTTTTCAAATGCCTAATTGCATTCATCCATGGAGAAAATATCTTATAATCCTATTTCACTTAAACTTTCATCAGGGCTCCTTGCTGTCCCAAGGATTTTATCCTCTTCCTTTTGGTTTTCAGCATCTGTGTAGGCTATCCCAACATGAATTGTTGGATATTTTTTTGATTCATCTTTTATGCATTTTATTTGAAATGCTAACTATTCTTCTTCTTTAGTAGATAATTCCTCTTCCTCATTGTTGGATGGCTGCTCCATCTTGTTCAAATAGCTCCTAGCTTGATCAATAATGTTTGCACATGAAGGGAAAGTTAGTTCTGAATGAGGTGCATTATGAACCATGCACCACCTAGACATCAGTACTTCATCTCAGCTTAGTCCATCCTTATTTCTTAGCTATTATTGGATTATCTCTTGAAATTCCTTGATTGTGATATCAACAAGTTCTTCTTTTGGATTAGCAGGGGCCAATGGTTGGTGCACATCCTAAAGAAGATTTTTCCTTACAGTGCCATCTCAATTCTTCCCACAAATTTGAAACACTCCAATTCATTGTGTCTACAGGTGTTATGAATTTTGTATTTTTCCAATAATGCAAAGTGATGCAATGGATCATTTAATATCCTCCTCAAATCTTCTTGAAGCTAAGTAATTTGACATGTAATTGCTACTCCATCTCAACTCAAATGTTGCTTGTCTTCAAATTTTCTTATTTTAAAATTTTCTACTTATGATGAGATCTATGATATCTTAGATTTTATTTGAAGGCTCAACTTAACTTCCAACTTCTAGCTTTGTAGCTTTGTGTTCACCTACCCTCCTTCTAGCGTCAGTTCTATTGATGGGTGTTTTTGTATTTCTCAAAATAAACAACATAAAAGTGTATTGCCTCTCTTGAAAGGTAATTTTATACAACTAAGTTTTAGAAAATCACCCCAAGGTCTCTTGGGTGTCAGGTCATGACTTGCAAAAAATAGCTTAGTTGTTGATGTGATTTTCTGGTAATCACAAAGGGCATTTATGGTTATTAAGCATGGAGGAATTGGGTCCGCAAATGGAGTTTTATGAATTTTGGAAATAAGTGAGCAGTTGCTGCAAGTTCAAAACAACAAGCTAAAACTTTTTATTTCTCATCAAATTTGGCTTTACAATGATGTTGGAACTTTGTTTTGAATTCATATTTTAAAGAAAGGGAAAAAGGGATCAAAATTTTCCTAGACCTAAAACTAGTGATGAATAGTAACAATGGAGGTTGCTATAGTGGACAGACTTCCTAAAACTGATTTCCACATAACCAGGAACAACCAACAATCTCATGAACCTAGTGCAATCTTCAAAGGGTCATTGCAGATTTTTAGATTGTTCATTCACCATTAAGGCATGAATAACAATTGAACTTAAGTGCAACAACAATAAAAAATGCTCAAACTAAATTTACACAATAGTTTACCATCAATAAATAGCAAAATGTATGAGCTTGGAATACATCAAACACTATAGCATACTTCACCATTAAAGCACATCATACACCAACAACTAAAAGTAACTTGAAACTTAAACCAACAAAGCTAGAATTTAATATTTAGAGATAAAATCATGCACATGAGAGAAATACATAAGAAACCATCAAAACAATGCTTTTCTCATCTATTTTGCAGCAGCATGTCTTTACAACAACTCATCTCTCCCTTATAAATGAGGAGCAAGCCCCTATTTATAGTTTTCCAAAAGAAAAATGAATGGCTAGGATTGATTTGCAATGTGTGGCCCAGATTCATTTTCAACTTAGGGTTTACATCAATTCCAAGATGAGTGCAATATTTACAATTTAAAAGACTATTTTTTCTTTTTCTCTATTTTGTTTTGTAGTCTATTTCATCTTGTAGCTATTTTTCATTTAGCTACTTTGTCCTATAGCTGAAAACTATCAAAATATGCCCTTGTGCTATATATCTTATGCATTCCTTCATCCAATCAAAGGGTCTTGTTGTAGATTTGTTTTACTAAGAAGCAGAAATATCCTCCTCGGCCTCGATGAATAGCTCTTCATTGGTGGAAAATTAAATAGCCTTCACTTGTTGCTTTGTTTGAAAGTACCTCTCTAGCTATTGTATTTACCAACATAGATTCTTAGGTAGGCTTTGGAAATTAGATGTTTAGGGAGCATCCTCCTAGTGTGCATCCACAAGTAAACCCATCTCCACCTTGGAAATTTGAATTAAAATCTCTCCTCTTAACATATCTTCATATGTTGGTTCTTTTAATGAATTGATCCATTATCCCTCCAAGCATCCTTAAAAGCACCTATCACAAAATATCATGGTTTAGATCTCCAAAAATGATCAAATTTATCAATTTATAGTCCATCAAGAAATTTTCATATTTCAAGAAAACTTTCCATTTTATCAGGAAAAATTTCCATTTCAAGACAATTTCCTTTTTTGACATTTCGAGAAACTTTCCTTTTCAAAAGATTGAATTTTGAGGATATTTTACTTTTGAGGGCCAGAGCAATGCGGAAGTTGAAAGGTGAGAAGCTAGAAATTTTGGGTAGTAAAAACAACATTGCGGACCACGACATTCGCAAGGTGGCTTCTCGCATGAAAAGTTTCGCAAAGCCACAAATCTTAGCAATTTTGAATTTTTTCAAATTAATCACATGAAAGATGATTAGAAGGGTGCCTAAACCTATTTTTAAATGATTTTACCTCTTTTAAAAAAATGTGGAAATTTGGAAGGCGAAAGCTGTAGGGGCTGATGCCGTAAAAAATGACATTCCACACACGAAAACCTATGGATAGATTTTTGTACACGAAAACCCATAGAAAAACTTCCACACATGGAAGCCCACGGATGGAATTCCTCACATGGAAGCCCACGAATGGAATTATGCACACAAAAACGCATGGAAAAACTTCTGCACACAAAAACTCGTGGATGGAATTTTGCATACAGAAACTTGCAGATGAAAACTCATAGACAACAACCCATAGTGAAACTTCCAAAATGTCACAAAACTTAGTAAATTTGAGATTTTTCAATTTTATCACATGGGAAAAGGGGTAGAAAGAGTGTCTAGACATATTTTCTTAAGATTTGACTCATTTTGAAAAATGAAAAAATTTGGAATGTGAAAACTAGAGGGTCCAATGCCGTTAGTGATGACATTTCACCAATAGACTTTCGTAGATGAACTTACGTAGTGAAATTTTTGCAAAGTCTAAAAACTTAGTAAATTTGGCTCAAACCCCTTTAGGATTATGGAGACATGCATTTTATGGGCCCTAGATGTTGAAAACTTAAAGTTTGCACCCCTTTTTGAAATGAAAAAATCTAGAAGGGGAAAGCCGAAGGGTCCAAAGCCGTTAGCAATGACATTCCACACACGAAAAACCCATGGACAGGCTTCGGCACATGGAAACCCATGGACAAACTTCTACACATGAAAACCCGTGGACAAAATTTTGCGCACGAAAAACCTGCAGATGGACTTCTGTGCACGGAAACCCATGGAGGGAATTTTGCACATGGAAGCCCATGGATGGACTTCTACACATGGAAACCCATGGATAGACTTCCGCACACACAAACCCGTGGATAGAATTCCACACATGTAAAATCACTGACAAACTTCCACACTCAGAAACCCGTAGACAGACTTCCATAGTGAAATTTTTTGTAACTTTTTAAAACTTAATGAAACCTTGGAAATTCACTTAGGCATCACAAAAACATCCAAAATCCATAGGCAACTTATCCCCAAAGTCAAAAAATGAAAGCAAAAGTGAAGCAAGTGAGAAGGGACCAAGTCAACAGGAGCAAGGCAAAAGTGAAAAAAGGGGGTCCCTACCTTTGGCAAGGCGTGTGTGTAAAACATGCACAAAACTTACCATGATGAAATTCCCATCCTTCATGCAATTTTGTATTGGACTCTGTGATTATCAAAACTCAGTTAGTAGTCGAGATACAAAGTCCACTTCTAGCCAAATTGAGAAATTTGAACCTCCAAACTGAAACAACTCCCAACCTTTTAGAAAATAAAATAAAGGGTTCCTTCAATTCAACCCCCCTCAACAACCAACTCAGAATGTCAATAACTAGGTAGCTGCTATTAAAGCCTCAGTACCCTTTAGCTATGGAGACCCAAAAAGACAATTCACTCCCTTACTTGACACCCTTCATAACACAATGACCCAACTTTTAGACTAGCAAATGATTACCTTACCTCCCATAAAAACACCCAACCCTAATAATCCTTTACCCCCAAGCATTAAAAAAAATTCCATTCGCCACTATCATCGAAAAAATGGACATGACATGGAACATTACAAGTGTCTTAAACATCTTGTGCAAGACCTCATTGAATCTGGTTGTCTTTCCATTGGAGGTGTTAGTGATCAAGGAAATAAGTTTATTACCCCTCCTAACCAAAACATGCAAATTTTCAACAACCCCATGCTAAAACATAACATTTCATTTGTCAAAGCCAATAAAACTACAAAGAATGATGTGATGAATGTTGACACAAATGATGATAACAATGATTCTATTCAGCATGATACTATCAATAATAATCCTATAGATGAAATTGTAGGAGTGATAGACATCATCCCTCGTAAGGGCCGAATTAAAAATACTCTTGACATTGGTTTCTCCTCTAAATATATACTTAAACATGCACCTGATGGTCCTCTCTATATAGCTGGTCATATCTATGACAAGCCCACTAATGGGATACTAATATATCCTGTCTATGGAGAGAATGTGATCACCGAAAAAATTCTTACTTTTGCATGAGCTCTATCAAGACATTTATGATAAACCGAAAGCATGGATCAAGACACACAATGGTTTTGCTAGCCCTATGATAGGATCGATCACCTTACCATTGCAAATAGGACCAAAAATACTAGATGTCTCATTCTCAATCATCCCGTAGTTAGACCAATTTTGTGTGAAGCTAGGCCACCCATGGCTCCGCTCCATGAAAGTTCTCCCTTTAGTTGTACATAAATGCTTAAAGTTTCCCTTTGACAATGGAATATTCACTGTCCACCATAATGGCTTCAACCCTTTGTCATCCAAAGGAATTGTTTCCTTAGATGCCTTTTGGACTGAACCCATGGAACCTATAAAACCAAGAGAAGACTTCTTTTTCTTGTCCTATCAAAAGTTCAAGGCAAAGAAGATAGTAGATTTATCCCTTTGAAACATGTCCACATCCACCACAAAGCCTACCATCTTAGACGAAACCATGATTGAGCCTATAGAAATTCCAAACAACCAAGACCAACCTAAAATAGAACCTTCACCTACATCCTACAAACAACCAAGAGATACTAAAACCAACCCTATCACACCTCCTAGAATAAAATAGGTTTACAAAGTCAAAGAGAAAGTGGTTGAACAACCTCCTGTGGTTCCTTTAGTTCCTCCCCTTAGGGAAGAAAAAAACCAATGGTTGATCAACCCACTCCTACACAAATACAACTTGCAAAAAAACTAAAAGAAACAGAGGTGCTAGAGAGTGTAGTCATAGACATTGTTTCCTTGCTCGTAGGTTACATGAATTATTAACCAAAGAAAATCAAGATCCAAACTTGACCAAAGCAATACAGGATAACCCTACCCCTACCCTGAAACAAAACAACCTAATACAATAACCAGAACACGATTTGAACTCTTCCATGGATATTATCATTCAACCTATTGTTGTGATTAACTTGGATGACGATGATGAGGTTGCTAAAATTGAGGAAAAGGTACATAATGAATTGAATACATTGTTTTCCTCTTCAATGAGCTTAAACGACAAATCTCCTACAAAGAGTTTTGAACCTGGTGCTACCCCTAGTTGAACAATTTCCCTTGTCCCTTTGGCAAGTTACTCACGTTTAGTATATAATGAACATGACTCGGAGGGAGATGGCCTGCTCATAGGTTGACTCGCATGTACCTTACTAGTATTTTTCATTATTTCTTTCTTTTTCATTTTATTTTGTGTGATTGCATGTACGCAATGTGATCTCCAGTGATGTTCTATTTGATATCCTCTCTCTCTTTGTGACATTCCTATATTTTTACCTTCATTATTCTCTATTTCATATCTTATCTTTTCGCTTTTTATTTTTCTTGTGTTTTCCTTTTGGGGATGATGCAAGGTGTTGAGACATTTGTGTCTCTTCCATGTTGACCCAAAAGGATTTTCCATTTCTTTTTCTTTATCTCTTTTCATTTGTCTTGTGTTTTCCTTCTAGGGAGGATGCAAGGTGTCAAGAGATTCATGTCTCTTCCATGTTGAGCCAAAATATTTTTCATTATCTTTTCTCTTTCTTTCATTTTTGTCTTGTGTTTTTCCTATTGGGGATGACGCAAGGCGTCAAGACATTCATGTCTCTTCCATGTTGACCCGAAAGGATTTTCTTCGTTTTCGCTCTCTTTGTGACATTCTTCTAGTTCTATGTGTATTTGGGGGATGATGACAGTTCCAAGCTCTCTAGAAACATTGCAGTAATGAATATATTGACCCCAAATCCATAGATCCCTTATGTGTTTGGTGTTTTCATTTTAGGGGAAACCCCTCTCTTTTCTTTTTCTCTTACATGGCACAACTTAATTTGGAAACATATGACTTGGCATAGGGCTTTCCAAGTTGGCTCTCATATCTTCTTTCTTGTTTTCATTTTTCATTGGCTACTTTAAAGTAATTTATCATAGCATGGTGTTTAGCAATTTATTTAAAGTAGGGGCATACATTGGCATTATTCTTTTGCAATTTTTTTCTTTTTCATGGTTCATGGTGCATTTTTCTTACTTCATATGATGTGTTTTGTACTTTGTGGATGACATTGGGTATGGTGTCCCTCAAGAGCATGATCTATCTTAGCATATTACACTCCTCTTAGTGGCTTGATGTGACACATTGCATCTCCTAAGTTGTGAATTTTCTATTCTTTGATTGGTCCTCTCTTGGATACATTAGACACAATGTTCCCTAAGTTAAAAGACCTCGCATGAACTAAGCAAGATTCCTTTGAACATTTTCTATTTGGAATTTTACATTTGTTGTTATATG
>VDFB02030073.1:0-18816 GCA_007258455.2 Sequoia sempervirens | reverse complement strand
ATCTCAACTTCACCATGCTAGAAGTGGTGAAGCAATCCATTGGGACCCATCCAAAACACAATACCAATTATGTCGCCACCTGGATCCCAATATAAACGGTACTCGCATCCATCCATCAAAATGAAGTAAGGATATCGGGAAGCATCCGCAACACAACATCTCTCAACAGTCCCTCTGAAACTCCCAGGGATGTGATTAACCAAACCATCATGTCCACTGCCACTACCACCTCCATGAAACCCAGAAGTAGCAAACTCTGTCAGGTACACACTAGCATGATGGAAATCCAACCTCTGATCCTGCAAGTAATCCCCTACAAACAACTCAGTCGGGAACTTGCAGCCTCTAGTCTCACCTTCTGAAGATAGTAACTCTGAACACAAAAATGATTTGCTTCTCTTGACTGCACAAAGAGAATCATCATGCACACAAGCAATGCATTACCACGAACTGCGTATGTGTGGATCAAAGGAAAAAGCTGGGCACTCCCTCACCGTACACACTGCAAAACCTCCGGTGAGCCTCGTTGAAACCCCACGTACTGGAAGATCCCACATCGTGATCACTGCCCAAACCAAAACTAGTATCGTGGAGTGTGACTGCCCAACTCAAGAGTGGATTATCATAGACTAATCCACCATCAAACTCGAATAATGGATTATTCACAAACTGCACAATCACTCCATGCTGATCTGAATCACCCATCTCAAAATCCCTGGAACAATAAATTGACTCGTACTCCTGAATTGGCTCAACAAACTGATAAGCAACATCGTGTGTGCTATCCACTTCCCACACAATATCATCAAAGGTACTGCTGCTATGTACCTCATAAGAAGGCTCGACTGGCAAGGTAGAAGCTTCTGATGTGATAGTATCTTCACCCACTTCCATATTTGTGGGCTGCAAACCACAAACAAGCACTTCTGCTTCTTTCTCGATCCTTTCATCAATAGAATGTTCTGCTTTTTCTTTCATTGTTCTTCTAATGTAATTGACCACACCTCTTTTCCCAGGTTTCAAAACCAACACACAATTCAAGTAGCAATCAAAAGAAACATCATTCCTGAACTCATCTGACATACTCTGATATTCTGCACGGAATATGCAAGCATCATGTTCACATTCCCTTATGAACTGTTCGGAAAATCCACTGAATTCCATTGTAGCAACTCAAATTTCTTTTTGTTCTCCCAACAGGATGGCAGGATCTTGGCTCTGATACCACTGTGATGTCCTACCCTTGATGGAACAATAATTTTCCCAAAGCACTAAGTTGACGTAATTCATGTGCCAATTAAGAGGTTATAAAAAGCATACAATATAGAGATTTCTGAGTGATAGACATATTGACACCATTTGAACTTCAACATGTAAATACTAACAACACTATGACATGCCCTTGATACTTGAACAGCAGTGCACCTACAAATTTCTGAGAATGAATAATGACTGATTATGCAATTAGAACTGCCCAGAAACACTTATTAGACATGTACCAACTCAGCTAATGACTCAGTGATGAACAACAGTAAGTATAAGGTTTGCAACCTATGACAGTTGACTAAACAGCAATACATTCATTACATTCTTCTAGTCGATCCAGAGTCAATGCTATCAAGGGTTCCCAAATTGTAGCCAAAGCAAATATGGTATTACAGTCTTTAAACAAACATTTTCTAAGTAATATATTGACTGATTTGCATGTACAGATTTCTCAGAATAAATAATCAGCAAGATGATATCTTCAGACTTCTTAGCAGATTTTACAAGAAATAGCTAATGTTCATGCATGTTAATATGTATACTACAATCAGACCTGGTGAAAGCGCCCAGAATGGAGAATAGTGGCCAGAATGAGACTTTCAGCCTTACTAGCAAACACGTCCAGACCTGATTTGATGCCCAGAACTGATCAGACTTCAACAGCAGTAGATATAATGTCTTGGTTTCATGACTAACAGCTTCCCCATAGATATTTGATATTCTTTAAACCCTTGCAAATCAGAATTATTACTGTAGCGTCACTGTAGCGACGACACTGTTCACGCACTGTAGCGATTTACTGTTCACGGGTACTGTAGCGACGGGCACTGTAGCACGGTTACTGTAGCAGCGGGTACAATAACTCCAAACTTGCAATTTTATTCTAACCCTATGTTGGATCTTCACTTGTAAGCACAAATATGACTCCTATATGAAGCCACCATTTTAGCACCACCGACCTCTCACAACCTCGTAAAGCTTGACTCTGAAGAGGTTTCGTTCTCCAAAGCCTGAAAAATGCACGAATTTGTAGAAACCCTAGTTTCTTCACAAACTCCACAGCTCTCAATAAAAGACAAAGTTGAATAATCATATCATAATGGTTCGATTTGTCCTTGCTGAGAATATATACTGCCCTTTGAAAAATTCGACCCAACTCCTTTAAAATAATCATTTAAATTAAATGATTTAATTCGCACTTTAAAACTTAGGAGAAATCATTAATTATTGGCGTCCATATTTTAATGAATATAAAATACTCATTAAGTCACATTTAATAATTTATTATAAAGTACAATAAATACTTTATAATTAAGCCAAATAATTAAATATTTAAATATTTCAATAAAGTGACTTTAATATAAAGTCAAATTATTAAATATTTAATAATTCATTAAATACTCCTTATTTCTCCGTCTGATCATCAAACTGCTGAACTGGGTCGATTCTGAGCTGAATGGTTGAACCAGGTGCCCTGCCCGAAATACCAGCTTCCGTCTGACCTAACTTTCTAAAATAGAAAGTTCCTGAAAAAGCACTCTGGAAGATTCTGCGAAGGCCCAACCTGACACAACTGCGAAACTGGAGCTACCAAACACTGAGTAACTGCCCCAGATGATCCTCTGCACTCTCCTGCCAGCCTACGAGGATCGAATAATAGGCTAACCTCCTCGACAAACAGTGTCAGCTAAAACGGGGACATGACAGTCCGCCCTCCCTGAAATTGCTTGTCCCCAAGCAATCTCCACTGCAAAGAAACTCTAGTCCTCGCGAGGCCCAAAAGAAGAACTGTGAAATATCCCACACATCTCTAACTGACTCCTGTAGCACTAGCATAAACATAGTTGCACAAAATATTCCTAGATCCCAAACTCGAAATGGAAGTCTACCATGCCTAATACCCTCTGACTTCCTCTGCGCTACTCTGATCTCAACTTCACCATGCCAGAAGTGGTGAAGCAATCCACTGGGACCCATCCAAAACACAATACCAATCCTGTCGCCACCTGGATCCCAATATAAACGGTACTCGCATCCATCCATCAAAATGAAGTAAGGATATCGGGAAGCATCCACAACACAACATCTCTCAACAGTCCCTCTGAAACTCCCAGGGATGTGATTAACCAAACCATCATGTCCACTGCCACTACCACCTCCATGAAACCCAGAAGTAGCAAACTCTGTCAGGTACACACTAGCATGATGGAAATCCAACCTCTGATCCTGCAAGTAATCCCCTACAAACAACTCAGTCGGGAACTTGCAGCCTCTAGTCTCACCTTCTGAAGATAGTAACTCTGAACACAAAAATGATTTGCTTCTCTTGACTGCACAAAGAGAATCATCATGCACACAAGAATTGTGCATTGAATACGAATCATGTACAGGTGGATCAAAGGCAAAGCTGTAAGCACTCCTCACTGTGTACACACTGTAAAACTCCTCCGTGAGCCCTGTTTGAAACCCCAATGCATTGGAAAGATCCCAAACACTGTGATCATTGCCCAAAACCGGACTAGTATCAGGAGTGTGATCAGTTTCCAACTTGAAGAGTGGATTATCATAGACTAATCCACCATCAAACTCAAATAATGGATTATTCACAAACTGCACAATCACTCCATGCTGATCCGAATCACCCATCTCAGAGTCCCTGGAACAATAAATTGACTCGTACTCCTGAATTGGCTCAACAAACTGATAAGCAACATCATGTGTGCTATCCACTTCCCACACAATATCATCAAAGGTACTGCTGCTATGTACCTCATAAGAAGGCTCGACTGGCAAGGTAGAAGCTTCTGATGTGATAGTATCTTCACCCACTTCCATATTTGTGGGCTGCAAACCACAAACAAGCACTTCTGCTTCTTTCTCGATCCTTTCATCAATAGAATGTTCTGCTTTTTCTTTCATTGTTCTTCTAATGTAATTGACCACACCTCTTTTCCCAGGTTTCAAAACCAACACACAATTCAAGTAGCAATCAAAAGAAACATCATTCCTGAACTCATCTGACATACTCTGATATTCTGCACGGAATATGCAAGCATCATGTTCACATTCCCTTATGAACTGTTCGGAAAATCCACTGAATTCCATTGTAGCAACTCAAATATCTTTTTGTTCTCCCAACAGGATGGCAGGATCTTGGCTCCGATACCACCGTCAGGTCTCACCTTGATGGAACAATAATTTTCCCAAAGCACCAAGTTGACGTAATTCATGTGCCAATTAAGAGGTTATAAAAAGCATACAATATAGAGATTTCTGAGTGATAGACATATTGACACCATTTGAACTTCAACATGTAAATACTAACAACACTATGACATGCCCTTGATACTTGAACAGCAGTGCACCTGCAAATTTCTGAGAATGAATAATGACTGATTATGCAATTAGAACTGCCCAAAAACATTTATTAGATATGTACCAACTCAGCTAATGACTCAGTGATGAACAACAGTAAGTATAAGGTTTGCAACCTATGACAGCTGACTAAACAATAATACATTCATTACATTCTTCTACTCGGTCCAGAGTCAATGCTATCAAGGGTTCCCAAATCGTAGCCAAATCAAATATGGTATTACAGTCTTTAAACAAACATTTTCTAAGTAATATATTGACTGATTTGCATGTACAGATTTCTCAAAATAAATAATCAGCAAGATGATATCTTTAGACTTCTTAGCAGATTTTACAAGAAACAGCTAACGTTCATGCATGTTAATATGTATACTACAATCAGACCTAGTGAAAGCGCCCACAATGGAGAATAGTGGCTAGAATGAGACTTTCAGCCTTACTAGCAAACACGTCCAGACCTGATTTGATGCCCAGAACTTATCAGACTTCAACAGCAATAGATATAATGTCTTGGTTTCATGACTAACAGCTTCCCCATAGATATTTGATATTCTTTAAACCCTTGCAAAATGTAATTATAATCAGAGCGGCAACGTAGCGCGGCACCGCTCCCGCGAGGTAATCAGAAAGCGGCACCGAGCGCACCGAAGGGCATATTTATTCACGGGTACTCGGAAGGATTTAACTGCTCACGGGTACTAGAAGCAGATGAAAACTTGCAATTTTATTCTAACCCTATGTTGATTCTCCACTTGTAAGCACAAATATGACTCCTGTATGAAGCCACCTTACTTAGCAATCTTCAGCTGATCTCTCACAACCTCAGAAAGCTCGACTCTGAAGAGGTTTCGTTCTCCAAAGCCTGAAAAATGCACGAATTTGCAGAAACCCTAGTTTCTTCACAAACTCCACGGCTCTCAATAAAAGACAAAGTTGAATAATCATATCCTAATGGTTCGATTTGTCCTTGCTGAGAATATATACTGCCCTTTGAAAAATTCGACCCAACTCCTTTAAAATAATCATTTAAATTAAATGATTTAATTCGCACTTTAGAACTTAGGAGAAATCATTAATTATTGGCGTCCATATTTTAATGAATATAAAATACTCATTAAGTCACATTTAATAATTTATTATAAAGTACAATAAATACTTTATAATTAAGCCAAATAATTAAATATTTAAATATTTCAATAAAGTGACTTTAATATAAAGTCAAATTATTAAATATTTAATAATTCATTAAATACTCCTTATTTCTCCGTCTGATCATCAAACTGAACTGGGTCGATTCTGAGCTGAATGGTTGAACCAGGTGCCCTGCCCAAAATAGCAGCTTCCGCCTGACCTAACTTTCTAAAAATAGAAAGTTCCTGAAAAAGCACTCTGGAAGATTCTGCGAAGGCCCAACCTGACACAACTGCGAAACTGGAGCTACCAAACACTGAGTAACTGCCCCAGATGATCCTCTGCACTCTCCTGCCAGCCTACGAGGATCGAATAATAGGCTAACCTCCTCGACAAACAAAGTGTCGCCTAAACGGGACATGACAAAAGTTCAAGTACAGGGGTGGGTACAAGTATTGGAACCCAGTACAGCAAATAGAAAAAAATAAATTCCTTGGGTACGAGTACAGGTGTGTGTGTATGTGTGCGTGTGCGTGTGCGTACAGTGATACTCATAATTTCCAATAAATAGAATACAACATAATTTTGACATAGTAACTTACAACAGTTCAATTCATGATCACTTCAGAAGTATAGTAATAGATTCAGGGATTCCAATTCAATTCTTTGATAGTGCTTCTATCACTGAACCTCAAATAGTATTAATGATTACAGAAACACATTCATTTTATCAATGTCATGCCCCCAAAATTGCAACCCGAAAGTATAAAGTGTTGAGATACAAATAAGTAAATAAATAAATAACAATATAAATATTATTATAGTTATAACCATTATAATATAATACTGAAATATATATATAAAACTAATATGAAAATAAACATATAATATATTAAAATAAAATTAGTAAACAAACAGCAGTATGAGAAGACTGCGATTGGTATAAAATCCTTATTAAAAGACAGCAATGTTAAGGGAGCGATTATATCACAGAATCATAGATGTGAAGGGGCAGTGATCACATAAAGCAGCGCTTGGTAGTAATTAAAGACTTAGGCATCAATATTGAATAAAGTAGCGATTAGTTTTTTAGAGGACATGTCCCTTTAAAGAGGTGTGCCCCAGCATTAAAATATGAGGATATATAAAGGGTGGGATATTGAAGGTAAAAGAGGACAGCAGCATAATATATATGGGATATAAAAAGAGTATATGCAGATTTAAAAGAAAATTAAAATGGAGAAATAAGAAATCTGGAAACAAGGGATGCATGAATGCAATGATAAATCAACCATAAGCGGAGTAAGTCCAATATAATTACATATAAATAAATATAAGTACATATAAGAATATACATTCCTATGAAGTGATTATGGGAATATTGAAATCAATTAGAAATATATATATGTATGTATGTGACTATGCAATAATGATGATAAATCAACCATAAGGGGAGTAAGTCCAATATAATTACATATAAATATATATAAGTACATATAAGAATATACATTCCTATAAAGTGATTATGGGAAGATTGAAATCAAATATATATATATGATTATGCAATAATGATGCTTGCAGCAATTATTGAGTCTTATAAGTGTTGGTGTTTCAATTCGCACCTCTAAAATGCGGATTAGAAACAGATAGCTAAACTGCTCTTCAAATTTGGAGGGGAAGCTCCCTCTTCGCTGATGATGCTTAAAGAAAGTAAACTAAACTATTTGCTAATCCTTTTTGTTCTCAGCTAAGAGCATAAAGTTTATAAAACTCTAGCGTCGTAGCTGAGGTTTTCTCTTTTCCAGAATTTCAACTACAACTAGGCCTACTCTAACAATGCCTCTAACAACTCAAGTAAACTCAGAGCTTGAGAGTTAGAAGTAAACAAGGAATGTTTTTAACACAAATACTTAAACAAACTCTCTTCCAATGCACACCTGAAGACTCATTGTACTTTTCAATGCGAGCTGAAATAAAGATTATGTAAGCAAAACACATAAAACAAAACCCAAGAGAGTAGATCAAAGCAAATGAGGCATAAGATTTCCTTTCTCAAATTTTTGATAACAATTACACTTCTAGGACAGCAGGATTGTAGCAATAACAAGCTTACAGTTTTGCGATCAAACCATAATACACTTAACACAAAATACAAATGAACTAAACAATAACTTGCAGCAAAAGGCAGGCATGCATGCAAGCTTGCTCTTACACTAAGTGAATAGACACTGAATAACAACTTGCAGGCAAAAGTAGGCTCAACAATTTGCTATCACAATAATGGTCAAAAAGAAAAATGGGCAAGGGTGCCGTTTTTTAATACACAAGTGGGGAGTAGGGAACCCTAAAATCTCCTCGCTTTTACAACAAGACTTGCCAACTCGCAAGCTTTATTTCTAAAACTAAAACATGACAACTAACCAACAACCTGCTGAAAGCAAAAAGCAGGGAAAGCTCCAACTACTATAACTTGATATTTCCTATTTCTCAAAGAATAGATAAGCGTGAGACAAGAATAGCAAGAAAACTTGGAAAAGGCATCAAGTTAACTGTTGTTTTTTTAGTTCTATTCTTGGAAAACGTTGCTGCCCGAAAAGGTGACTCATTCTTCTCCAAAAAGCAGATTGCCGGGAAAAGCTGAGCTCTAGGTTTTGTAGAGAATCACATTCTGAGGAGACCCAGTTTGTCAAATTTTGAAAAAGCTAAGGGTTTCTCAAAAAAGCGCTAAAAAAGCAGATTCTTGGAAATATAAAATTTTCCAATCTTCAAGAGGAACAAAAAGAAGATGGACCCAGATCGATGAAAACTAAAAAGCTAACCACCTATTTTTGAAATGCGATGCCCTAGAAGATTGGATCATAAAAAAGCGTGCCTCTATGCATCCCAATCCCAAATCCATAAAGAAAATTGAAAAAGCACCCCGTTTGAGCCTCTAAATCTTGAAAAGTAGAAAATGATATCTTTCTTCCTCTAAAGGCCAACCTGTAAAATATGTGAAATGAATGCAAAAGTCTTCTTAAATGGATATTGAGAATGAAAAGCGCTTTCCTCTCCAAGCTTTAAAACTTTAAAGTCAATCTGGAAGTAGAAACAAACGAATGTGGACACCTTTTGAACAATGAATGATAAAACTTGAAAAATTCTCTAAGGCATTGAACCTTGGGCACCTTTCCTCTTCAAAGTTAGAATATTTTTTTTCAAGATTTTCAACTTTGCTTGTTGTTTTGACTTCAGTTTGATCTTTGTTTCCGGATGTTCGATAGATCTGAGTGAACTAGCTAATAGATTCATTGCAAAGTCAAAGAGTTCTGACAAAGATCTCTTGGAGGCTGTGAACCCTAAAAAGCGATTTTAGGGCCTCAAAAGCTTGGGCACCCCTAGCCAGCTAGGGCGCTCTACAAAGTTAGAATTTTTTTTCAGGATTTTCAACTTTGCTTGTTGTTTTGACTTCAGTTTGATCTTTGTTTCCGGATGTTCGATAGATCCAAGTGAACTAGCTGATAGATTCACTGCAAAGCCAAAAGAGTTTTGACAAAGATCTCCTGGAGGCTGTGAACCCTAAAAAGTGATTTTGGGGCCTCAAAAGCTTGGGCACCCCTAGCCAGCTAGGGCGCCTAAGCATCCCAAACTTAACCATTTTTTTGACATTTTCAATTTTCTCTTAATCTTTTTCCGTTTTGCACATGTTTTTTCCTTCGTTCAATCTAAACGTGTTCCAGGATTTTCAACTTTGCTTGCTGTTTTGACTTCATTTTGATCTTTGTTTCCGGATGTTCAATAGATTCGATGAACTAGTTGATAGATTCACTACAAAGCCAAAAGAGTTTTGAGAAAGATCTCCTGGAGGCTGTGAACCCTAAAAAGTGATTTTGGGAACTCAAAAGCTTGGGCGCCCCTGGCTAGCTGGGGCGCTTAAGCATCCCAGACTTAACCATTTTTCTAACATTTTCAACTTTCTCTTAATCTTTTTTTGTTTTGCACATGTTTCTACCTCCGTTCAATCTGCAATATCTAGTGTTTGACAAATCCAATGAGCTAACTAATGAATCCATTGAAGAGCTTGTTTGAATCTGAAAGAATGTCCTAGAGGTTGCTAACCCAAAATCCACCTTCTGAGCCCTCAAAATCTTGAGCGCCCTTGGCTAGCTAGGGCGCCCAACTCCTCCAAAGTCATTTTTTGGTGAATTTCAACTTTCAAGTTTGACCTTTTTCTATTCCTCGTGATATGTTCTCCATTTGATCTTAAATTGCCAGCAACTGACAAATTTGATGGTCCCGCTAAGATATCCACTGGAAAGCTTGAAGAATTCTAAGGAGAATGATGATTTTTGCAAACCCTAAAAGCAGAATTAGACCCCACAAAACCCTAGGCGCCCCTAGCTAGCTGGGGCGCCCAACTCCTCCAAAGTTAGTTTATTTTTGAGATTTTTCATGATTTCCATTTTGCTTCTCTGATAAAACCTCTCTGTTCAATCCAAGATTTTGGTTGACTGATTGATCCGATGACCCAACTGATAGATTCATTGCGAAGCCAGAAGAATTCTAAGAAAGACATCTTCGATGCACAAACCCTAACTCCAACATCTGAGCCCTTGAAATGTTGGGCGCCCCTGGCCAGCTGGGGCGCCTTTACTGTCCAGAGTTAGTTTTTATTCACTTTTTCAAGTCTCTCTTTGCTCTTCACGTTCACCGCTTCACGCTCAGCAGTTGACTTCACCTTTGACCATGCTTCGATTGCCGAGGAGTAAAAAATATGTTAAGGCATGAACAACTAGGCGCCTTGACTGGACAGGGGCGCCTAGCATCTCCAATGTTAAACAAATTTTCACAATTTTCAAGATTTTTCAGATTCCCCTTCATTCCTTGAGCATCCTCCGTCGTTTCTTGATCTGTGCAATGTTTAGGACCTTGAATATGACACTCAGCAATTGACCATCCTCCATTGATGACATCGGAGCTCCTAGTTTAGCTTATGAAAAAGCAAAATAGACCCACCAAAGAAAAACTGATCTTTTGACGATTCTGACTAGAATAGCCTGATTAGGAAGTATTTTCAACCAGTCAAAATCAGTTTGAGCCTTGGAAACAAAAATTCTAGTTTTAGAAATTTTCTATTTTTAGAAAATTTTGCCAGTATCCATTTGAGAAGAAACCCAGAAAAAGTCTATTTTTAGAAACTTTTTATTTTTAGAAAATTTCCTAAAAAGTAGGGCTGAAAAACTAAGATCTAGATTTTGTACATAAGGTTGTTCTGAAAAGACCCAGATCATCAAATTTTGAAAATTTTGAGTTTTTAACCGAAATGTGTGACATGGAAATTTCCATTTTCCGACCTTTTTGACATTTTTTCAAGACTTTTACCTCTTTTTACAAAATGCCTTAATGAAGCAAAAATTTTAATTTTGGGTACAACAATAAGTAATTATGATTCTTTAATATGAATATGGATAATAGTTTCTTATTTGTTTGATTTACACTAAGCAATATCTTTTGAATATTAAGAACAGATCAAACAACAAGACAATTGGAGCAAATCAAACATAATTATCTGCACTCAACAAACAAGGGCAAAAGTTAGCAATCGTTAATGTATTTGCATCTTAGAATATAGCAATGTTATATTTTAGCAAATATTGTGGTATGCTCTATCATGATTATTGTGATATATTTATTGTTGTCTTTTATCAATCAAAAGTAAGGTTTAAGGAAGCAAGTTAGGGAGATGCAGTTTACGGGCTCTCCCATGCTAAGTAGCCCACCCCAAGGGTGGAATTGTCTTAGTCTGGACATTCCTGCCGCTTGGGGCCAAGGGGTGAGTTGTCTTAGTTTGGACGTTGCACACTCTTGAGCTTAGATGGGTTGAGTAGTTTACATGCACCCTTTTCAAGGCTTTTCTATCAAGCCAAACTATGATTGATTGTTAGGATGGATTCAAGGAGTTTCAATCATAAGAGGGCAGATAAGGCAGCATGGATACGGAAAGCAGATACAAGTTTATCCGCCAAGTACGCCACCCAAAGGGTGGAATTGTCTTAGTTTGGATATTCCTGCCGCTTGGGCCAAGGGGTGGGTTGTCTGTCTTAGGATGCTCGTGCTCTTGGGCTTGGTATGGACAGCTTCAAGCAAACTTATCATGTTCCTCATCCAAATCCTATTATGATGAAGACTTCCACTATGCATTATGGATAATGTGTAGATAGTTTTGAAATAGTTATGTATCTACATGATTTAAATAGAGAAGTCATTAATGTTGATCATATGAAGTATATTCCAATGGCATCTAACCTAATTGCAGGATCTAAACTAAGATTTATCTAGCTTAAGGCATTTAATTGGTGAGTGAAAAACCCTAACTACATTATATTTGTGATTCTAGGGCAAGATTTAGGGTTATCCAAAAAGGGGACATTACAAAACCAAAAGCCACAAATCTACAAATAACCATAACTTCAGGACATCATGGCTAGAAAATTTCAAAATGATATGACCATCAAATAACTATATTGAAATCACAGATTCAAAGTTGATTAAAGGATCAATTTTGTGATGATCCTTAGATAAATTCCACACTCAAATCACAGGCAAAATCTAATAACAGAAATAAATAACTCAATGAAGATTAGAAGCATTTACTGTTGAGCTCATAGATTGAGAATATATACTAAATGTTTCAAAACAATAGATGATATTGTCAGAAATTACTGATGTGTGATAGTCACAATTATATACCACAGCAGTCACTAAAAAGAAATTCACAATTATAGCAATACTGGATTGATCCATGGTGGAAGAAAGCACAAACGCCAAAGATTCACAAGCTATACCAAATCAATCTATGTAAATACCCAGAATACAGAGATGTCGACTCTATGGTTCGTTCACTGCATGAATACAATCAGAGATACATGGCGACATTGGGGTCTGGTGAGCGCTCCTGTCAGGTGATGTTCGTGTGGTGTTATGCATCGTTGTTCGGGGATGACACTGGCGATGCCAAGTGATGTTGCACCTGCCTTGTATGTTTTCATCTAGTGCTTCACGACAAGAGATTGCTGCCCTTTCAATTGCGTCAATCATTGCAATGCCTGACAAATGATTCGATTACTCCTTAGTAATTTCCCTGTGCTCGAGTATGGAACTGTCGTGTTGGCTCGGAACTCGAATGAAGATGCACGAGTCGTTTGACACTATCCAAATTGGTGGCACTATCGAGTGGTGCCTTTGGCCAGAGCCTAAGCTCAGCCAAGGGGTGGAATTGCTCTAGTGCCCAACCTGACTATGTTGATCCTTCACCCATGAATGATCTGCAAGTGCGAATATGGGATTGGTAGATTACAAATTGAATAGTGGAATGAGCGAACAAAAGCAAGAAACTTCAAGTAGCGACTACATCCTACCCGATAGACACGCTACACGGTCACTGTCTCTTGTTTCAATTCGATGATTTTCAGCAAAGCCATCAACCAACATAAATACTAATCTAAGGACACCAACTCAAGAAGTCGGCCACGGGATTTAATTATTAAATTAGGTGCTTTCCAACTGGTCGGCCACAAATTTAAATATTATTTTTTTAATAATTTAAATTATTATTTGATATTATTTTTAAAGATTATTATTATTCAAATACTTAATTAAATTCAAATATAGTGTTAAAAAACACTGTTTACAATTTCCCGCCTGATTTTAATTTTGAAATTTCGAGACATTATAGTCCCCCCCTCCAGATTGTTGTTGGTCCTCCAACAACTTCAAGTTAGGATGCTCAAATATTTCCACTCCTTCCCACGTAGCATCTTCCACGGGAAAAATTTTCCACTTGACCAAATACTCTGGAATAGTTTTGTTCCTCAACTGTTTCTCTCTTACATCCAATACTGTCTCAGGTTCAAGGATGAGTTTGCCCTCATCATCAAGAGGCGGTAGTTCCACGGAAGGAGTACTCTACTGTCCTAGTGCTCTTTTCAAACAAGATACATGGAAAATGTTATGGATTCTGCTCCCCTGGGGCAACTCGAGCTCATATGCGACCTCCCCAATTCTCCTTGTGATCTGGAAAGGTCCATAGAACCTTGGCTTCAACTTTTCAGCTCCACTCCCTTTGAGGGATGACTGTCTATAGGGCTGCAATCTCAAGTAAACCATGTCGTTGACCTTGAAGACTCTCTCATTCCTTCCCTGGTCTGCATATAACTTTTGCTAGTTTTGAGCACGCTGAAGATTTTCAATGAGGGCGTTCATGATATCCATATTTTGTAGAAACCCTAGTTTCCCCTGTTTCTCAAATCTGACTGTTTTGTTTGTTTTTTTGGTGTATTTTGATTTTTTTGTGGTTTTTGCATAAAATATGAAGAATGCGATTTTGCAAATAAATAATATAAAATCTAGATAAATTCATACAACTCCGGAAATACGAGAATCTATTGCAAATACTGATGCTTGACTAATATTTAATCTTCTGAGATGATTACAATAAAGATCCAGTTACATGCAATCAAAAAGGCAACACTTTATTTGATAAAAACCTGATTTTCTTGTAGCAATAAATGAACCTCTGGTACTGGTACGGCTGAGATGATTATTCCTTTCTCCCTCCTTCAGGCGATCCAGAATGATGCCAAGTACATATGCGCCCCAGTTAGTGCAGACAGACTGAAGAAAAAGAAGGCGATTTGTACCAGAGTAGATCGCATGCTTGCAATGCTATTACCAAGAAGGTACAGATCTGTGCGGGGCCGTTGCCTCCATTAAAGAGGTATTTCCGTTTACTGCTCTTCTTCGGTCTGTCACGATGCTTTAGGCGCGCTTTATCTTCTGGCATCATTCGATCGCGGAAGGAGAAAAGTACCGATACCAGTTCATTGACCAAAAAAATCAGGTACCTATCAAATAAGGTATCGTGTTAACTACTATCAAAGAAACCCCTTGTTTCCCCTGTTTCTGAATCTGACTATTTTTGTTTGTTTTCTGAAGTTTTTGGTTTTTTTGTGGTTTTTGCATGAATAAAGGAAATGGCGATTTTGCAATAAAATGATATAAAATCTAAATAAATTCTTACAACTCCGGAAATAACATAATCTATTGTAAATACTGATGCCAGTTTATATATTCATCTTCTGGAATGATTACAAGCAAGATCCATTAACATGCAAATTAAAAAGCAATGATATTTTAATGAAAACCTGGAAATTGCAGCAATGAATGATCTCCCAGGAAATGTACGGCTGAAAAGATGGAGCACTTTCCCTTGCGCCAGAAAGAAGAATCCACTGCCAATGAAATATGCGCCCTTGATAATGAAGTCTGACTGCCAAAGATGAAGGCGTTTTGCTCTTGAAACAAAAGTACGGCTTTCCTTGAATGGTACGGCCTGGTACAGATTTGTACGGCCTGGTAACAGCAGCAACCAATAAATAAAATGTACGGCCCTTCCTTAGATTGCTTGATCTCAAAGAAATAGGCGCCTAGATTGATGAATCCCTGCTGGAAGATTATTACTCTGAAAACTCTGAAGGTGAATGATCTGTGATGCTCTGTAATTTCTTCTGAATGAAGAAATCCCTCTGCCTGGCAATAAATCGGATGATATTTCACACCCTCTGAATCGCTTTCACTGGAGATGGCTTGTTCCCCAATGCTCTGAGACTGAAACCCTTGGCTTCCGTGCTCTGGTCAAGACTTGATCAATTTTCAATTCACAATAACATAATGGCTCGAATTTCCAAGCAAATGCCTTATACTCATGAAAAAGTGCGAATTCCTTAAAGATAGGGAAT
Source organism: Sequoia sempervirens (assembly GCA_007258455.2). Taxonomy (NCBI): domain Eukaryota; kingdom Viridiplantae; phylum Streptophyta; class Pinopsida; order Cupressales; family Cupressaceae; genus Sequoia; species Sequoia sempervirens. The sequence goes on along the minus strand of VDFB02030073.1, from coordinate 3,268 downwards.
CATTAAAAATTCGACTTCTCTTGTTTAATTAATTCAATAGTCTCTGACCAAATTTTTCATTATAATTTAATATCACAAATGGCCCCTTCCATGATGGGCGACCCCTTCAACTAAAATCACTTAAGTCATAATATTAAAATATTACAACTTTATATTATATGCTCTAGTTAATTAATATTTAATTAATTCAATTAAATATTAATATCTCTCTCAATATTCACCCGATGCACGAACCGTCTGAAGCTGACGAATAAGGAAGTGATTCTGCATGTGCTCCATCCATACTGCTAAAAATAGCAGGGGTCCCACGCTGAGTGCCAAATACTGCTAAAAATAGCAACTCGGGCTAGAAGTGTCCGAATGAGCCCGAACGAAAGCCAACTGATCATATACTGACAACTGAAGCCAAGCCAAGCTCCATCATGACCCTCTATCCATCCCATCAGCCTACGAGGGTCGCATAATAGGCTAATCCTGTGCTCTGAGAGATGTCAACTAGAAGGGGACATGACATATTTTGCTGCATCATATCTCTAGCACTCGGCACTCTGTTGTCTGCAAGGATTAAATTCATAAAGAAAGTGGCATCATATCCGTATAGTGCTTTGAAAGGAGACATACCAATGGACATGTGGTGTGTGGTGCTATAGCATAACTCCCCTAGATGTAGCCATTTCACCCAAGTTGATTGTTGCCCTGTCACATAGTTCCTTAAGTACCCCTCAATCCACTTGTTCACAATCTTTGTTTGTCCATCCATTTGAGGGTGGTAGCTAGTGCTTGTTGTCAATTCTATATGGGCCAAACAAAAAAGTTCTTGCCAAAACAAACTGATGAACCTGCTGTCCTTGTCATTCACAATATTCTTTGGCAGCCCATGGAGTCTAGATACCTCCCTAAAAAACAGATCAGCAACTTGAGGAGCCTTGAATTCTAAAGTAATGGCATAAAAATGAGCATATTTCGTTAACCTATCCACCACAACATAAATGCAATCTTTACCTTGTACCTTCAGTAGCCCTATAATGAAATCCATGGATATGCTTTCCCATTTTTGATTTGGAATGGGAAGGGGCTGCAACAAACCAGCTAGTGACACATGTTCAGTCTTATTTTATTGGCACGCCAAGCACTCTCTAACATGTTGCAATACGTCATTTTTCAATCCCTTCCAAGAGAACCATTCCCTTAATTGCTTGTATGTCTTGTAGAAGCCTGGATGACCAGCAAGGGGGGTATCGTGGCACGCTCTCATAATCCTTTCCTTGACCTTGGAATGTGGTATAAGATACACCCGTTCCTTGTAGAGGATGAGTTCTTCCACGACCTTGTACTTATCATCAAGTGCCTTTCCTTCCAAGATATCATTAGCAAATGAATCTTTGGCATACTCAACTATTATAGCTACTCTCCAATCAGCAGATATATCAGTCATAGCACATAGATAAGGCTTCCTAGAAAGTGCATCAGCCACCACATTGTTCTTTCCTTTCACATATTCAATATCAAAATCATAAGCTTGAAGTTTACTTACCCATTTTTGTGGTCTATCATTCAAATCACGCTAATTGGGGAAGAACTTTAAGCTGTTATGATCCGTCTTCACCAAAAATTTCCCACAAACCAAGTATTGTCTGAATTTTGCAAGGGCATGCATAATAGCAAACATCTCCTTATCATAAATGGAAAAAACCTTCTCTCAATTGGTGAGTTTTCTGCTCTCATATGCGATGGGGTGCTTATTTTGCATCAACACTGCTCCAATGCCCTCCCCTAAAGCATCACACTCAAGTACAAAAGGAGATGATAAATCTGGAATAGCCAAAACGGAGCATGAACACATTACCTCCTTAAGCTTGTCAAAAGCTTGTTGTGTTGTAGGACTCCAAGAGAAAGCTCCCTTCTTTGTCAAATTGGTTAATGGTGCTGCAAGCTGGAAGAAACCCTTCACAAACCTTCTATAGTAGCTGCAAAGGCCCACTATAGTAGCTGCAAAGGCCCACAAATGCTCTCAACTGTGTCAAATTCTTGGGTATAGGCCAATCCTGAATTGCCTTGATCTTCTCTTCATCAACGCTAACCCCCTAAGCACTAATCTTATGTCCCAAGTACAAAATTTCGATCATCCCAAACTCACATTTTGAAATCTTGGCATAAAATGAGTGACTCTCAAGTATGTCTAACACCTCTTCTATATGCTTCAAATGATCCTCCCATGTCTTATTATAGATCAAGATGTCATCAAAGAAAACCAAAACAAATTTCCTCAACTGAAGAATGAATACCTGATTCATACATGACTGGAATGTAGCGAGGGCGTTGGTTAACCCAAACGGCATTACCAAGAACTCATAATGCCCATAGAGGCACTTGAAAGCTATCTTATGCACATCCTCCTCCCTTACTCTAATTAGATGATATCCCGAACGTAAATCAATCTTCAAGAAGTATACTGCACCATGAAGTTCATCTATCAACTCATCGATCCTGGGAATGGGATAGCGGTTCTTGATTGTCTTCTCGTTGATTGCTCTATAATCAATGCACATCCTCAATGTCCCATCCTTCTTCTTGACTAACACCATGGATGAAGCAAAAGGGCTCGAGCTTGGGCAAATGTGCCCCATGTCCAATTCATTGATCGCCTTCTCAATTTCTTCCTTGTATGCCCTAGGGTGCCTGTACGACGTGATGATGACAGGCTTGGCCCCTTCCTCGAGCTCAATCACATGTTGAAATCCTCTATCAAGAGGCAAGCCGGAAGGAATCTCTTGGAATACCTTGCATTTCTTGTCTAAGATAGCTTGTATGTCGATGGGAAAAACTCTTCCTTCCTTTGGAGGGCTAGTATCTGTGATCAAGCACTCCGCTGCCCAAGCCACTTCATCTCTTTGAAAAGACCACTCCATTGTTTTGGCTGAAACCACCACAGGACCATTTCTGGAAAGGCCTTGGAGGACAACCTCCTTTCCATCATGTTTGAACTTAAGCTCCATGGTTTGGTAGTTGGTAGTGTACTGTCCTAGTGAGTGAAGCCATTGTACTCCTGAGACCAAGTCTGTGTCACCAATGTCAACAACATAGAAATCATCTCTTATCCTATGTCCTCCTAGGATCAGCTCCATCTGTTGAATCCAGCTAGTGCACGAAAGGATATTACCTCCTACGGCTGCAACATCAAATCCCTCAAAGTCTTCTACTTCCAAACGTAATTTGGCCACTGTCTTCTTGTCAATGAAATTATGAGTGGCTCCACTATCTATCAACA
>VDFB02030072.1:0-41201 GCA_007258455.2 Sequoia sempervirens | reverse complement strand
ATAGGCAAGAACCAAGACAAAGTTAATAAAATACAATGGACCTAATTCTTAGTAAAGGTTTCTTACCTTGATCTATTGATCTAAAACATGTAGTAGACTGGGAATTAAAGCTCTCTTTCCCAAAAATATTGTTAAGCTTCTAATGAAATTAAGTGTGGGAATATATGCTTCAAGTATAGTCTACCCCTATAAGGGAGGATCATGTGTTAGGATACTTTGGAGTTACAGGTTTTACTTCTAAGGATCCATAAAGACTATTTAAGATAATAGGATATCTTATTTATTGGCTTCATCAAATCAATCTAGTTTGAAACAAAGTTACTGCTCTAATTATATTATGAGCACATTGAGAAAATGTCTTTATTATGGGAAGGAATTGATTCTCAATGGAGAGCTTGTATTATTACGTGAATGATCCTAAGCCAAACCTATGGTATTAGGTGTTTTCAAAGAAAATAAAACTAGTTGACCTTATGATAAGCATATTTCTTCTTGTGTTAAACCCTCACGGGGATGGGTATGCTTGGAGACATATTCAACTTCTCCTTCTTCCTTTTTTCAAAGATTGAGACTTTTAACCAGCTCAAGGGTATAGACATACTATGAGATGGGAAGTATGGTCTTTATTATATATGAATGATCAAACTTATTTAGTGCTATGTGCACAAAGGAATTTCGTTATTCTGATACTCGACATCAATGTTGCAACCAACTTCGATAAGGGGATGTTGGGTGACCGAAACTCAACCTGTAACATGTCTTTTGTACTTGGGATTGTTGTTATAGGTATATATGACTTACTTATATAAAGGATGATATTCATATGAGTTTATAACCTATCCTTATTCAAATGTGAGTAACCTTGAGTAGACTAGGAAGTCGAAAGTAATTTATTATCTTTTACGAGTCTAACCTAGAAAGGTTGAAGGATTGAACTTAGTCAAAGTACTAGTTATGAGAAATAATGGTACTCATTAAGATATATATATATATCAATAGGGATATTCCTCAAATATTATGCTTATTCATGTTACATGAAATGTGAATTTGAGAAATGCTAAGTGGTCTGGGAAAGGCTAGAAGTATTTGTTCTTATGTTTTGTTACACTTATTCTACTACCTTTGGAAAACAGGGATGTTGATATTTCCATGTATTGGGTTAGAGAAGCTAAACCCTAGTATTAAAACACAAAGGATATAGGAAATCTATAACTATTATGTTAGATATGACATTGTACATATATATATATATTGATTGACTGTGAAAGGTCGAGAAAACCATAAAGCAAGTCAATAAGTCTTTATAATACCTTAATAGATTCCATGATAATGTTGAAACTTGATTTAATGCATCAAAGATATTGGGTATTGAATCCTAAAAGTAAAATGACAGGAAGTCATAAACCCTAGGTATTGCAAGGATGCAATAAGGGACTTTTAAAAGGGTTGAAATCCCTAAATCTTTACATTGATTGAACATCCTAGATTAAGGATTAGTTCTAAGTCAGATTGGCTAGAATGGATTTTCTATACAGACTAGTTTGTGTCTAGAGTACCAAATATAGTAAGTAAACTATAGGATGAGACAATTCCAAGATGAGTTAGAGGTGTGTGTCTAGATGGTATGACCAATCAGAATGATCATACTTAGCTAGAAGGGATCTAGAGTTGTATGGTCGATTGAGTTTTGTAGGACACATCCCTAGGATTCAGATGAGGAAATTTGGCAATTCCTTATATCTATACTCTTTGAGAAGGGTCGGGTCACTTCCAGTTAGGAAGTGCGCGGGGGACCACTTGAGTCCGTGGTTGGAGGAAAAGCACTCGGATGATGCTCTCCCTTTGTAGCTGTAGACTCTCTGAAGCTTGTGAAGATAGAGATCAACATTCTAGATGCAGTGAACTCCATGTTCTGGTTTACAACAGTCAAAACCTTTGAGGTAAAACTATTCTTTATGCTAAGTGTATGTTATGTGATATAAATGAATATTGTGAGGAATTATCTTGATTCTAGTTATGATTACATGTGAATTCAAGTTTGAATTTTATTTGGAAAAGTTATACTTTATCCTTATGCTTATGCAAATGATTAAAAATAAATAAATTCTCTCTCATGTTTACTAAGTTTATTTACCTTATAGTAAATTCTTGATTTTACTTGTGTATTAAGAGGTGGATGTTACAACTAATCTCTCTCCACTAAAAGTATTCAACCTTTAGTTTCAATGATTGAAAGTTTGGCCATGAATTCTAATTTTTAAATGTGGTTTCAAACCCATATAAATTCTCCCACTACAAACACACAAAAAAACACAAAGTTTCCCCTCCTTCACAGTATTATGTTAAATAAACACTTGATACCAAAATTTGGTTTTATAATACATTTCTTCCTCAATTAGGAGTAATAGAAAGTTTTTATCTCAAACACACATATTCCTTAATGAAACTTAGAAGAAGTGAAATAGATAGAGGATAAAAGAGAAGATAACATGACATAGCATATATGTGGGAAAACCTTTTTAGATAAAAAAATCCCACCACCAAAAATAAACCTCAATACATTATACTAAAACAATCTTAAAATAAATTAAGAAACATCACTAATGATGTAGTCCTATGTTAACACTTCAACATGTGTAACACTTAGCCCCAAACTCAAAGCCTACAAATATTTGAAATATAATCTAAACTAATGTCAAACCACTATGTTAACGCATATATATATATATATATATATATAGTTATTCTATCATGTAACCTACTTTTGGTTTTAATAAAACCATGGGCTAATACATGCCTTGTATGAGTATTTAACAACCTTGAGATAGAATGTAACTCTCAATATGTAAGAGTCCACCTTTGAATCCACCAACTTAAGCACTCCACCTCATAATCAATCAAAGACATTCTTACATGACAAAAATGCATACAAGTGTAACTCTTTGTTTGATTGGAAAACTAGGTTCTCCAATTTAGGATAATGACTCCTCTTCCAATACACTTTTACACATTGGCTAAAATTTTCTTACATTCATCATTATATATTTTAAAAGTGTCCACGTTTGTCATACATGAAATCTCAAAATTCCTTATATATAATGCTCCAACATTACAACATATACAATATTAAATTAATAAAATTGTTTTTAAAACTCTTCCAAATAATACAACACCTAATCTATAAATAAATAATATTATAATTAATTAAAGCTTATATTCTTAATATATTGAAAATTAAATTTAAAATTACGATTATTCAAGCAAACAATATCATTTTATGTAGATGCAACAACTAAAATTTAATCATATCCAAATGCTTGTTGATCTAAACGTGTTCTTTGGGACCCCTTGCAGCTGAGAGCGAAAAAAATAAGTTTGAAAAAATGATATTAGAGTAAAGAAGTTGGTTGGACTTGGGCCTTCAAATAATATTATGATTGATTCCTTGAGACAAATTATTGTTTTTTAACATATGAAAATGTAGATGTTTGACTATTTTTTAGTCCATAACGTACACCAAACAATATTTTATTGTTATTTCTTACCATCCCTTCTTTGTTGGCCCATTGAGACCTTGTTCCAATGACTCCAAGATTAATCATGAAATATCTCCTTTCAATTTAAAATTGGAAAATATATTGCTAATGTCCTCAAGAACATATTAAATATGGAATCTCTTATTTTAGGTCTAACCTAATTACTAAATGTAGAATAAATTGTATTCAATGTTTTTGGAGTCATGACCCTTACACGATTGAGACAACGTGCAATCGATATATAAGGTTGACAAAAAAAAATTATGCATTAAGGATAAAGTATAGGAGGAAGGTCCCTAGAGCATGGTCGATGATAATAAGAAATTAAAAAAATGGTAATTTCTATGGACATGAATAAAGGTTGCGTCTTTTCTTTTAGACAAAGGAACCCCTTAAAGGATACTTAGGTTATCCTTTGAATTTAGATTCATAATTTAATGGCTTATTAGGCCTTAAGAATTTACTTATGTTAAAGTAGTTTTTTATTCCTATTTGAAAATTGTTTGATCCTTTAATAAAAAAAATTATGGTATTTATTAATTTTTTTATATTTTTTTTAATTTTAATAAAAATGATAAATAGATAAGTCATATTTTTAATTATGATTTTTTAAGAATTATTTATTAATTATTTATTTTTAAATAATGATTATTGTATATTTTGCGATTAATTGTTCTTAATTTTTTAATGATTTTATTTTAATGTTTGAGCAAGTTAAAATGTTTATTTTTTAGGCATAAATACTTAGAAAATCAATTTTTTGCATTGATATTTGTACGAATATTTTGGAATTTTATTTGATTATAGCATATGTTCACTTATTAGTGATTAATCAATCTATCCTTTTTCTAACCAATAGATCTTGATTATTAAATTTATTCATGGTTTCTACTCTAACATTGGTCAAAGGTGAATATGAACTTTTTAAACAAGATATAAGAAAAAATGAGCTCTTGAAATTTTGATTGACTAAAAAATTTTGAAGTTTTATTGCACCCTTCAAATTAATTGAGGTTAATAAAATGATAAATGCCTATAGTAAGGAAAAAAAATTATCACAATGTTGTATCAACACCTACATGCCAAAATACCACCTACGAACAATGTTGACTTTCTTGCTCTCTTTGCTCAACATCCTGATGATGGATCATAGAGTATGATCTAAAATGTTGATGCAAAAAAATGCTCACACAATTACAATCCAAAAATATTAACACTAATGCATAGCAATGTTAGGTGACACAATCATACCCCTTATCTATTAATACTCCTAGAATGATTAATGGTACATACTACACTTTGAAATTTATGGTATAAACAAAAAGAGGGGAGGATAAAGTAGGAGGTATTTATTTATTTTTACCCACAACCCTTAATAATTAGTCACATATCTCTTCATTATTTCTTTTAGAGTGGATTTGTCTACTAACCTAATTCACAATCAATGACTTAGGAAAACAAATAAGCTCTACAATTAGGACTTATATGATGAAAGGGAAGATGCATGCATATACCTTTAGTCATTTCATCCCAATATTAACCCATGAATAACTCTCTTGGCCATGCCTTCACCTTCTTAAATAAATTAAAAGGGCCCAACAATTACTTCATGATCAATATAGGGGTCCATGTGACTGTTATAATAGAACAGTTTGCAACTGGAGATTCAAAGTTCTCCCTAGTAGAGTCACTAATTTTGTTGGTGATTTTTCCAGAATAACCAAACAGTTCTCTAAAAAGTAGCCAACTATCATAGTGAAGAACTGTAGGGTTAGTGGCCAACACAACAAGTATAGGATTTTGTGGTCCTTACTCCTTCACTTCAGGCTCTGTGAAACCTAGGGGGGTGATCCCAATTCTATTTTCGTGAAGTGTATTTGATTAGTAACACATTTATACACAAATGGATCTTTGAATGAATGACTATCTATTTGCTAGGAATCGAGGATATTCCTAACCCACACTATCCTTGAAACAATTTTAAATGAATATTGTTCTTATTTTAATTCTATGGCCAGGTACACTATTTGTTCATTTCATGCAAGATTTTCTAATAAACTGACCAGTGTGTCATCAATTGGAGCAACAAAGTCAAATATGTAAGAATCAGTAATATATAAACTATTCATTTTAGAAATAGGCAGACTATTTTCATACTGCTTTGCATTTATGAAAACTCACAATGCCTGAAACACTCACTTCTTATAAATCCTAAGCAATTCCTTAAAAAGTTTATAACCCTATTCAAACATTTTAATCAACTCCTTGAGTTAAAGCTTAAAATAGAATAATACATTCAAATTAAACATCTAAAGATAAATGATAACACCATTAGTATTTTTCATTCATAACTTGTAAGAAATATACATAGGAGAGTATTTGTTTCCAGACTAAGATTTGTTTCGATATCAGTAGTTTCTATAAAACTAATTTAAGACTATTACATACAGGATTTCACACCCAAGACAAACTACTAGCCTATTTATCAGTATTTTATTCAAAGTGCCTTTCCTGAACTTAACATTCACCTAGAACCCTATCGAGACTTAAAAATCTGACCTCTATAATAAGCCCTAAAATCCCTTTTATAGAACAAGGGAACAACAAGCATCAAGCTCAATTACATTTACATTTCATTTCATTTCACCAAAATTCAAGACATCCTCAATTAGTTACATGCAATCATTAAGGAAAATGGAAGAGTAAAAGACCACATTCCATATTCCTTGCATGAGGACATGCCAACTCCTCAAAAGGCAGAGTTTGTTGCAACAACGTTGAATCCTCGTCCTTGTTGACCAAAGAAGATTCTCCACTAGCAGCTCTAGCAAAAACTTGTATATCATCCGAAAACAACATGCATGTCGCCAAGGTCATTTAGTCTGGCACTTCTCCAATACACCAGCCCAAAAAATTTCCACATCAATGCTAGAAACAAGAAATCACATGAATGCTAAATAGGACAATCCTGACAAAAGGGGCATGGTATCATCAAAAACAAAAACAGGCACAGTCATCACTTTGAGTCATCAGCCTCAGAGGATACTCACCCACATTTTTCTCATGGTGGGACTGGACGAACTGTCACCACCTCCTCATCAAAATCCTCATATGGTACTAGGGAGAGGGGATAATAATCACCCTCTAGATCATTGTCACCCTCACTGTTTGAAGGGTTATCAAAAACCTCACTTGGAGAATTACGTTCTCTCAGGTAGGCCTTACAATGCTTGCATTATTTCTTTTCCTTCTTTTCATATTCCACTAGCCTTTTCCCTTTGAATTTGACTAGTTCTTCTAAAATGATCTGGCCTTGTAGATGGTAATTACTCTTGACACCATACTTCTTGAATTTCCTATGTCTCCTTCTACTCTTTGGCACATCAAGAGCTCCTTGTGTCTCAATTTCATCCTCAGGAGCATTTTCCTCATACTCAAGCAGACTAAATCTCTTAGACTCTTGAACCACCATGGCAGAACTACTCATCTAGGACAAGAACAGTCACTTCTTAACTCAGGAATAATTAATACTCGCACACTTCTTTACTAACCCATGCCTCACATTCACTGTAGACTGAAATATGGTGAAAATTAACAATGATCAACCTGCATTAAATAGACAATTTGGAGCATGCAAGATTAATGATTCAATAACTCCTTGCGCAAGCAAGTTGATAACTTAATAGCTCAGCTTTGAATCCGGGCCATTAATCATTTTTTGGCCTTTAGCAACTTGCTCCTAGAAAACAATGATGCCAGCTCAAATGTTGCCATGTCTTCTCTTAATCTTGATTAATCATACGCGATTTGTCAATTAGCATTTATCATTGGCCTAATCCATGCTCCTTCATTAATATCAATGAAGTACATTAGACCGGTTCTTTTTAGAGAGAATATTTCCTTATACACTTCATCGCTCATCACTAATCCTCCCCAAATTTTAGGGTGCAATCAGCGATGCAAGTATTGCCACAATGAAGTTTAGTCCATTAGATCATCCTGTTTTAAAACCATATCAATGGTTCTCCAGTCATCTTGCTACTTTCCTTTATGCAATGTCCTCAGGATTCTGCCACGTTGCCTTCTCTAGCAATAGCCATCACCTATCACAGATGCATCTCGTCCTTCATCGGCCTCATCAGTGATGTCAACATCCCTGTGATGAAATCTCAACCTTTGGATCTGTGGCCTATCCTTGATCATGTTCATCCTTCCATCACTCATCGCTAATTTAAAATTTTCACTTTGGCTCCTATCAGTGATGGGAGATGCAGTGAAGAAATCATATTTAAACACGTACACCTACATGAAAATCAATGGTACAAAATACATTGCACATAAGATCTTATTACATTAGTGAAAGAAACCTTTCAGAGAATCTCATCGCTCATCACGATTTTGAAACTTAGGCTCAGGAATGAATCCACGACGAGTGATAAAATTTGGAAAAATCAGACCATCACTCATCGCTAATTCTCCTCATATAGTTTACAAGCAATTAGCGATGAGAGAATTTACATAGTGTCAATGTGTATCGCATATTGCTAATGCAAAATTTAGCACTTAAAAAATATCTGCGATACGCAATGCAAGGGAATTCCATCATATCGCTCATCGTTGATCTTAAATTTATCATTTTATGACCATCCATGATGAGCGATAAGAACGTAAGGTCAGAGGACATCGCTTATCACTATTTCAATGCTCAAGGCTCAAAATCCATTAGTGATAAGCGATTCCTTAACAATACACGGAACATTGCTCATCGCTAATTGTTCCAAGAGCTCTAACAACTATTTGTGATGAGCAAAAAAAAAGAAATGCCACTCATTGCTCGTCGTTGATTTAGAACATACACTCAAAAAGTAATCAGTGATGGGTGATAAAGATATGATGGTCATCAGGACTTAAGTGAAAAATTTAAGCACGTGCACTTAAGTTGTTCTGAGGAGGGTACCCTCTAGGATGATGTGAGAGAAGGAGCTCAAAAACTTCTAAGTCGGGAAATGCAGATGATGTAAACGCCAAAAAGGGGGTCCTCTACTTAACCTTATAAGAAATGGGAAATTCAGACCTAGGTGTGAGGGACCGGTCACCTGACAACTGTGAATGACATAAAACATAACTTAGGCAACCAGAGACCGGGAATACAAGTCACTGTAATAATAAAATGAACAAGGGTTGTTGGACTCATAGGCCATTTTTTGCAAGGCTTCAATCAACATAAAACCCTAACACAGTGATGGGGACATGACCTAATATCAGAAATGAGGGCCCAAGCCAAAATTTTCATAGATTTAAGGTGGAACCAAGATTTTTTTTGAGGGGTTCCATCAGGTTGCTTTGGAGATGAGTAACCTCCTTTCTCAAGCTCACATGATCCTCAAGATACTTGATAACATTTTTTTATTTCCCCAACCTCTTTTTCTAGATTGGCTCAATTAACAAATGTTTGAGCCATGCCTTTCAACAAATCTTCCAAGCAAAGTACTTCAGAAATAGGAACACTGGTTGTTTTCTATCTCAATTGGATTTCCCTTCTGGCTCTACCCTATGGAACCACCTAATCAAATTAAGGAATGTGCTAAATCTGGGGGAAAAGAAGCAAATAGGGAATGGATTTAACACGGATTTTTGGAAGGATCCTTGGATTGAGAATGCCACTTTGTCTACTAATGAGGATTTGAATCCTCTAAAGTGCAGCCTCCATAGAATTTGTGGCACTAAGGTGACTGATTATATAAATTGGGAAGGGCAAGAACCTAAATGGAAGGAATTTGAGGCCTTGTTAAGGAGAAATAATCTGATAGGTCCTAGACAGGTGGACTAGGCTCCTCTTCTCATCAATTTGCATAATTTGATTGGGGAAGTGAAATGGTTTGATAGGGGTAGGGAGGATGAATGGCTATGGAAAAGTAGCCCCTCTAGTTGTTTCTCAGTAAGAAAGACCTATGAAGACTTTTTCAGAGCCCAGGATGTTGTTCCTAGTCCCTTTTGGAAAGGGGTGTGGCTTAAGAATATGATCCAAAAAATAAATTATTTCTAGTGGTTGGCTGCCCATGGCAATATCCTTACTATTGATAATTTGGTCAGGAGAGGTTTCTACCTTGTTAATTGGTGTTCTCTTTGTAAGTAGGAGGTAGAATCGATAACTCATTTGTTGTCCCATTGCAATTTTGTGAGGGAAGTGTGGTCCAAGGTGTTGCAATTGTTGTCTTCGGATTAGGTTTTTCCTAACTCAATAAATTTGTTTATTGAAGGTTGGTGTAATTTTCCTTTTTCTCATAATGTCATAAAGGATTTGTGGCACCAAGTTCCCCTCTTTGTGTCTTGGGGGATCTGGAAGGAGAGAAACAACATAATTTTTAGAGAAGTGGAAAGAAGTTGTGAGGAAGTGTTTCAGATTGTTAGAACTCAAGTTAAGGAAAAATTGGAGGTTAGCAAACTCAGCTTCTCCAAATCTTGGTCTAACTATAAGGAGATGAGAATAAAACAAAATTGGGGTATTAGAAGAGACCTAACCAATCTGAACTGGACTAAGATGCTCAAAAGGTTGGGTACGGTCTGGTGCCCTCCTATGAAATATTGGGTGAAATGTAATTTTGACGGATGTTCCAAAGGAAATCCAGGTCAGGCTGGAGCTGGAGGCCTTGTGAGAAACCAGAAAGGTGACTACATTTTGGCTTATGGTGGGAATCTTGGGATCTGTTCAAACAACAAAGCTGAGGCTTTGGCTGCTTTTGGAGCCTTCAAATTCGTAAAGGAGTTGGGGTTCAAAAATGTTATAATTGAATGGGACTCAAAACTTATTATGGATATTTTAAATGATGTTGCTACCCCCCCATGGGAAATCAAGGATGTAATTGACCGTTGTAAAGTTATTAAAAATAATTTCACTAATTGTAGAGTTCTACATGTGTACAAGGAAGGGAATTGTGCGGCCAATGTGGCGCTCCAGTGTGGGGGTTGGACTAGGTGGACCAATGGGAACTTACCATAGCCTTTGAGAGATATAATACTCAAGGAAAAGTTTGAAAATTCTTACCAAACAAACTCCTAAGATGTTGGTTGGTGATGGGATGGAAGAGTACAGTGGGGAGCTATCAAGCTTTCCTAATAATGATGGCCTTTGTGGTACGTGCGTACATTGGAGGATCCTTGAGGGAGATTTTTGCTTTAATTTCCTGTTAAAGTTTATGAGTAAAAATCACATGCAAATTATGGTTATCTTCAAGGTTGTCTTTTCTACGTGTGTCGATTTTCCTTCTTTCAGTTATTCACAAATTTCAATAGAGGGAAATGGCAAGATTTTAATTATGGGTGCTATTGCTTGCAAAATTCATAATGCCTTTTGGGCTTCGAGAAATGTGTGGCAATCGTCCCTAAGAGGAAACACTCTATTTAACATTTCCTCTATGAGTAGGTTGTTTCACTGGGTTTTGAATGTTGGTTTTCGTTTGGGAAGAAAGTTGGTTGTTGGGGAGAGCATGAATCCTAGCAAGTCTCTGCAAAAAAATCTTCAAACTAGCAAGATGGGAGGGTCGAGGAAGAGAACCAAATCGCCTTACTGCCAGGTGCTGAAGAAAAATGTGGACCTCTGGAGAATGTTCGAAAATGTCAGAATGGCTTCTTTTTTCCTATCCCTAAAAGGCTACAATGAAAATTTAATGGCGAAGTTTACTAACTCTTGGAGGAGAGGTTGTGTTTCAATTGGAGCTGTTAATTTTGAAGTCACGACCCACTTCATTGCAAAGGCTACGGGGCTGCAAAATTCTGGCTTGAAGGTTGCTAAGAAGAGTGGAGCTGACTACCAACATTTTGTGGATAATTTTTTGCACCAGGGAGAAAATATTAAGCGCTTTCAAAAAGGGTATGCTAGACTTGAATTGCCTCCTCCATTTTCCCTTGTCAATTTGTTTGTCATGAGATATTTCACCCTTGAGGGTCGCTACATGTCCACCCATGCCTATAATTTTCCAATTTTAAACCATATAAGACATGGGGAACACATCAATCTGTCATTTTACCTTCTCTCTTCTATGCAGTTGAATATTGAGAAAGGTTCTAACCCACTGCTTCACCAGGGTTTAATTCTTACATTGTATAAATATGCCCTATCACAGAATCCCCATGGGAATCCTCTAAATGCTAGAGAGGAAAATCCTGACCCTGCTGAAGAGGAAAATGTGGAGCTTAGTAGGGTTGAAAACCCTGAAGTTGTTGAACCTATGGTTGTTGAGCATTCTTCCTGCAACCCCTTTGTCGTCGTTGCTAGAAAATTGCTTATCCTAGCCAAGAGTTCCTCTCCAGTGGCTAATGTGTTGAACCCTTCCACACCCTGATCTCAGAAAAGTGAGGACTCAAAAAGTGTGGAAATGTTGCTTGCTAGAGCTACCCCTGAAAAATGTAAACACTTTCCCCTATTGCTTGAACTGCCTAAATCCAAGAAATCTAGAAAAGAGGTCACTCCTCGTGAGGTTATCCATATTTCAGAGGATGTCATTCAAAAGGAAGAGGGAAAGTAGAAATTATAGGGTCAGGGGAGTGGTGGGAGTGGAGAAAGGAGGTCGAAAAGGTTGGCAAAGGCAACATCAAAAGAGAAGAAAGGAAAAGAAAAAATGCATGTTGATGTGGAGGATATTCCGGGCTACAAGGAATTTGAGGCTCAGGATGATGATGGTTCTGAGGATTTTGACTTTGAGGAAATGACCTATGATATGGGGGATGATGATAGGGAGGAGGAAGATAAAGATGAGGAAGAGGAGGAGAAAGTAGAGTTGTCTGGAGAAAAGATGGAAACAAAGAATGCTGAGGAGGAAGGGCTCTAGTCGAGAGAATAATTCTAAAGGTTCCAATATTGATTTTCTTAAAAGTAGACTAAATTTCTTGTATGTTCAATTTGATGAAATGGAGAAGGCTCTGATGACCCTGATGAGATTCTCCAATAGGCTGATGAGACGCATAATGTTGGGTGCTTCCTCAGGTGAAGCAAAGATAAGCAAAAAACTTAAGAAGTAAGGAAAGGTGGACTTCCTCAAGCTATTGGATGATACTAAGGGACCTAATTGGTGCGAGTATGCGGCTCTCTTAGGAGAGTATGGGGACCTGTTTAAAAAGGATAGCTAATGGCTTGGGCTACTGTTTTCCTTATTTTTGATGCATTTTTTGTTCTATTTAAATATCTGGGACTGTTTGTTTACTATCTTTAAGATCTGGTGGAATACCACCTAGGACACTGTGGATTTAATCAATGGTCTGTGTAGATTAAACTTTGCTGGTAGTAATTTTGTGTTTTTGATAATTATGGGTTGGACTATAGCTATGGTGTTTAATCTAGGCTTGCGTGCCAGTTTCTTGTTGTTTTTTGGTATGGCTAGTGGTGTTGTTTCCCACCTTGGTTTCCTTTTTTGATCTGCTATGTTCCATGGGATCAAGGCCCTTCCCTACTTATATTATCAAAAAAAAATCCTAGTGATCCACATTCTCCTCCTCACCTGACCAATCCCTAGTCTTTCTCAGAACAATAGACTCCATATTTTTTATTTTATCCTTAGCTGTGAATAATTGGGCCAGCTACCCCTTTAGGATGTTGTTCTAAATATTTGTGGCTTTGCAAAGTTCATCCACTTTCTCCTATAGAGAGGCACAATTCATACAAGGATTAAAAGTGTCCAAAGGAACAACCTTTAGCTCTTGATCATGCCCAACTTCATGCTGAGGAGAAGGAGGGGGGACTAGATAGTCATATAGTCTAATTGGGGGAGATAAGTAGGCCATATCGTATGGTTATCAAACATATGAGAAAACCTAAAAATGACATACTAAGGTCATTTTGGTCTTGGAGTGACATTTGGATGCAAAAATACTTTATACCCAGTGCTTTATTTTGAACATTATATCTTGACTAAACTAGTTTAAATATTAATTAAGTGGATCACTAAGGAATAAAATAAAAAACAACATTTACAATGTAGTCTTTTAATTTTTTTACACTTGGGGCACATTTGACAATTAATATTTGCATGCCTTTAAACTGTGGTGTGTAACATCAATTGAGGAGAAAGATATGGGGTATTTCACCTACCTATTAGGCCATGGTGAGTAAAATAGTGACACATAATAGGTTCACACCATAATATAGATATAAGGCCATTGGGCTACCAATCAAGGTATGAAAGATTGACTAGGCTAGTGTCTATGAAACTGAGGAATGATTAATGGTGAATATTACATTGTAAATGAATCACTACAACTAGGAATAATAAGTCACCAAAAGAACATAACAAAAGTGTATGGGTTTTGACAATAAAAAAAGGCAAACACCAAACATGTTATATAATTGTTAACCTGTAAAAGCCAACAATTTTAATAATTTACATGCACATGTTTACATTCATGGTGTCAAGATGTTGTTCAAGGGTTATTGTGTGGGATAGTTCACCTACCCATCAATGAGTAATATAGTGGCATGTAATAGGCTCACACCATATTGTAGACACAAGGCCATTAGGCCATCACTCGAGGTAGGGGAGACTAGTTAGGCTATAGTCTATAATGTTGGGGGATGGTTTTCAATGGACATTACATTGCAAATAATTAGTATGACCAACAATAATAAGTCACAAAGTGAACATAATAAAAGTACATGGGTTTTGATAGGAATAAAGGCAAATACCTAACACATTATAGAATTGCTAACTTGTAAATTATAATAATTTTGACAAACAAGATCTATATGCTTTTGAACCCATGGCATCAAGACATTAGTCGAGGAGTAAGATATGGGTTGTTTCAACTACCCATCAATTTATAGGAAGTAAAATAGTGACACATAGTAGGATAAAACCACATTACAAACATTAGGTCATTAGACCATTGGTCAATGTATAGTATATTGGCTAGATGAACATCCATAGTGCTAAGGAATTGTTGCTAGTGGATATTACGTTGAAAATGAATAATTGTAATTGATAATAAGAAGTTGCCAAACAAATATAAAAAAAGTGCACGTGTTTGGATAGTAATAAAAGAAAACACCGAACATATTATAGAGTCATTAAATTACAAAGGGAAATTTTTTCAATGGTAAATATCAACACACCTTTAAATCTATGGTATTGAGACATTAGTCAAGGAACAAGGTGTGGGATAGTTCATCTACCCATTGGGACATGATGAGTAAACTAGTGTATGTACTAAGCTCAAACCACAAGGCCATTAAGTGATTGATTGCAGAATGTGAGTTGGTCAAGCTAGTGTCCATGACACTAAGAAATGATTGTTAGTATATATTACATTGTAAATGAATTATTGTAGCTAACAATAACACCAAGCAAACATAACAAAAATACAAGATTTTTGATAAGAATAAATGAAAAAACCAAACACGTTATAGAATCATTAAATTGTAAAGGGAAACACTTTTGATGGTCAAGATCTATGTGACTTTAAATCCATGATATCAAGACATTGGTTGGAGAGCAAGGTGTGGGGTAGTTTATCTACATTTTGGGTCACAATAAGTAAAATAGTGACACATAGTAGATTCAAATCACATTGCAAATATAAGGCTACTAGACATCAGTGGATTATGAAAGATTAACTAAGCTTATACCAAATATTAAACTAAAAAATACTCCATGAATAAAATAATATACCATCAAATTTATTAAATAACTTTGTAGTCTCCAACAAAAACTTAATTAAATATGAGTTTTAGAGACGTAGGGAGAAAGGAATCAAAGTAACTAGGAAGTTGAGAGACGAGTTTCAGGCTTCGAGTAATTAATCATCTCTTCATTCAACTTCGAACCCTAATATGTGATTTCCTGCATTTTCTTTTCCTTTTGAGAGTAGTGCATGAATCCCTTGGCGGATTCCATTAAGGCCGCTGTGGTGTCGGAGGCAGAGCGATAGTTATGTGAGGGGGAAAATAAAAAGTAGATGAGATTAAAGTTGGTGGCAAGGAAAGCAGGGATAGTCACAAACTCACTGGATTCTTTCACTGCACTTGATAATATGGAGGAGAATACGGGTATGGAGGGGGGAAATAATGCAAATGGGACCGTTGTTATGAATGATTTGCCCAATTCAGAGAACGTGGAATTTTTCCATAGCGCTGAAAACGTGGTAAAGAGTCCCAGATTTTTGAGCGATGAATGAGGTAAAACCCTTGAGTTTCATTTACTTGATGAAGTTATATAACTCATTGCTGAAAGTCAAAGTAGAACTATCATTTTGTTTTTTCTAAGAGGAATCCCCACAGAACCAGAATTTTACAAATGGGCAAAAATAAACTGGGAAAACAAGGGTTGGGAGATTGAGACAATAAGGGGTTTAGGCAAGGGTTATGTCTCTGTTTCGTTTAAATTTGCAGAGAATGCTCAGGCTGTGTTACAATACGGGACATGGGTGATCTATGGACAAATTTGCTACCTTCAAGCCTGGACTTTTGACTTTCACCCTGAAGGACCTTCTCACTTTTGTTATCCTATGTGGTTGGAATTGACTTTTTTAAACTTAGTCTTCACACCCTTTCTTAAGGACATTGTGGCCTAGTTAGGCAAAGTAATTTGGTGCAGAGTTCTAACAAGTTTGCTAGCCTGAGTCCACTCGCGAGTTTGTGTAGAAATGGATTTGAATAAGCCTTTGCCAGAAACTATTAAGTTATATGGCCTTGGTTTTGAAATAGATCAGCCAGTAGTTTATTTGAATAAGCCCAATGCTTTTTTTTTCTTCCGGCAAGAGGGCCATTTGATTCAAGATTGCCCCATCAGGAAGAATAGGTCATCTTCACCTCCTGCACAAGTTTCCCCAACCAAAGTTGCTTCCAATCCTATTTTGCAACCCAAGCCGATTGTCAAAACCTTGCTTCCATCTTCTATTGTCCATTCTTCTTTTGAACCTACTGCTTCTCTCCATTCTTCCTCTATGCCACTAGTTATAGCCAATGCTTCTTATAAAGATTTTATTATGAATGATGAATGTAAAATTGTTTAGAAACGAAAGGAACCTTCTTCACCCTCCTCAACCTCTCATCCGCATCTTATTGAGTTGGTTGGTTATACTTCTCCCATGCTGTTGAGATCCCATTCCCGATCTTTTTCACCTCCTCATAATTCGTGTAACACCCCTCCATTTTGTGCTTTGTTAATCAGACAATGTTTTCTCTATGATGCCTTGTGTTTTGATTATGTTAATGATGTAAACTTCGTCAGTTAGTGATACTGTATTGGTGAAGGGGATAGGATCACATCACTCACATGCGAGTGACCTGTGATTCCGCGATTTCCTCTTCACGGTGTGTTTTATTATGTTATATGCATGTTCGACACTCGTGTTGTTTGCAGGATGTAGGTACAGGACATCGACTCCACCTGGTTCCACAGGTCTGAGCGTGTCCCTTGTTCAATGGAAATCGATTGGGAGATAGTAGCTAGGTTTTTTCTATGTCAAGCCACTACCCTAGTCTCAGTGTGTCATCGAGTTGTAGTCAGGTTGGTTGTCATGTTGCTTTGTCTCCGTGTTCTAATTTAAATTCAAGTTAAATGGCTTATGTTGCTTAACTGTTGATTAAATGCTTTTGGTTGTAATGCTAGGAATATTAATTACTGTATTAATTAATTTAATTTAATTAATAAAATAATCTAATATTGGATTAGATTTATTTTATTGGTTAATTAAATTAATTGTGTGAATTAATTAAGTTATTCCTTGAATTAAAAGTGTTAAAAAGATTTAAATTAGTTTGTGTGAAAAGAAGGTTTTAAAATATGTTGAATGCTATTTAGAAAATTGAAAATTGTTTAAGTTATTCAAAATTCCAAATATCTTCAATGCAATGACTTTGGGGTAGAAAAGATATTTTCTAAAATAGTTGACTATTTTGGGGAAAGATATTTGTGAAGAGTTGAATTTGAAATTGAATTTAGTTTGAATTTGAATTTAGTTTAAAATTGAATTTGAATTTAATTAGAATTTGAAATTGAAATTGGAAATTGAATTAAAATTGGATTTGAATTTGAATTTGCAATTTAATTTGTATTGAATTTTAATGTGAATTTGAAGTGGATTTGAATTTGAATTTGGAAAATTTGGAAAAGAATATATTTTCATTTTAGGGTTTTCTTTCAAGTTGCTTATGGGAAAATTGGTTGCAAAAGAAAAAAGGGGGCTTTTGGATTTTTTTTTTTGGGATGGATTCTTGGTTTGATTTTGGTGGAGAGGCTTGGAGGAGGCTAAGATTGTGGAGTTGAAAGAGTGCTTGAAAATCTCCATTGTTGAAGCTTGCAAATTTTGGAGAAAACACAAGGTTCCATCTTTTCTCCCTTCATCTTCTTGCTCATTTTGAATGATTGAAAATATAGTTTTAGATTCAATGAAAATTCATGGAAAAGCTTTCAAATTTGCAAAATTGTAGATAGATTTGGAAATAGAAACCAAACAAGAAATTTA
This sequence comes from Sequoia sempervirens, assembly GCA_007258455.2. NCBI lineage: Eukaryota > Viridiplantae > Streptophyta > Pinopsida > Cupressales > Cupressaceae > Sequoia > Sequoia sempervirens. The sequence continues at coordinate 23,211 of VDFB02030072.1, read as the reverse complement.
CACCAAGAAATAGAAACAAAATCAAAGAAAACTCTATTTTAGAACTAGATTTTGAAAACCCATTTTGTTGTTTTTAAAAATAAGTTATAATCTTGAAATGGGTTTGGATTATTTTCACAATTTGAGTATGAAATCAAAATCTGGGTATATATATTTGTGAATATAACCATATATATCAATACATGGATATACCCACAAATATATATACAAATATATTTGTTATATTTGAAATTTTGGATTTTGGGTAAAACCTAGGAGAATGCTCTGTTTTTTTCGCCATATTCAGTGGTTGGTAAATAAATAATATAAATTTTATTTTGTTTGTTGTGGGGTGGGAGGTCAAACCCCACCGCCACCACGCAGGTTGCGGCCAAAGGCCACGGACTGTGTGAGGAACACACAGACCGCGACCGAAGGGCCACGGGCTATGTGAACCCCACACAGACCGCGGCCGAATAGACCGCGGGCTGTGTGAAGCCCACACAGACCGCGGCCATAAGGCCACGGACTATGTGAAGCCCACACAGACCACGGCCGGAACAACCACGGACTGTGTGGACTGTGTGGAGCTCACACAGTCCGCGCGACCATTTAGGGCATCGTGGGATTTCCACCGAATTGCCTCGGTTTTTGTTTCATTGAATTTTTTTAATATTTGTAACTTTTGATATTTATTATTTAATAATATATTAATATTAATATATATAATAATATATAATATATATTATATATATAATATTAATATAATATTTAAATAATAATTAAATTGAATATTTAAATATATATGCATAGTATATACACGTATAATTTTTATATGTGTGGTTTTAAAAATATTTTGTAAGTTCAAATTAAATTGTTATGGGAAGTTGTGATTTAAAAATGAGTAGATTTATGTCATGGTTTGTTTACATTTAAAATATATGTTTGTTCAGAAAATTATATTGTATATAATTAAGGTATTTTAGTAGAAAGAGTATTTTTAATTAATGGCTTTAAGATGAGATAAGTTTAATGGATTCAAAATAAATGTTTTAATATATATTAAATGTTTTGCTCTGGGATTAATGGTAAACTTAGATTAAGTAAATTGTTTTAAATGTTAGTTGAATGACTTTATTATTTAAGTTTCGTGATTATGGTTATTGTTGAGAAATTCGATTAATGGATTTATTTATAAGATCGATTTTTTTCTTAATCATCGAGTATGATAGGGCAAATCGAATTTAACTATTGAGTTTTAAAATTCTTCGCGTGATTGATTGACTTTTAATTATGTGCAATAATGGTATTTATTTAAATTGACTTCATGCAATGTGTCATCGCGTGGCTTGAATTTAAGAAATCCTAATATTAGCCTGTTTAATTGCTTAGAATGTTTTCTAGTGGTGTTTTCGTTTATTCTTGGTATGGGCAATATTGTTTGATTGTGGGTGTACCTTGGTTGTTCTGGGTTTTGTACCTTGAGGCTAGGGACTCTTTGATTTCATTTTTTAATTTGTATTGGTCTTGTTGATCATGTAAGTCTTCCAGCAGTGTTTTCTTGAGATGATGTTATGTCTCTTATGATTTGCTTTGTCAATCTTGGATTGTGTGTGAGTTAAGCTTAAGTGGATACCTAGTTCTTTGAACGGGTTGTGTGACCTTGTGATTCGTGGTTGAGTCAAGTTATCAGTTTGTTATGTGGGTCTCATTATGTTAGTCAACCTTGTGTTAGCCTGAGGTAGTGCACGCTTTGGTTTCAGTTTTGGGCATCCGTAGTGATGTGTTACCTGTTGAGGTGTTTGATTATTTGTGATAAGTGTCAGTGCATTGTCTACCCTTGGCATGTGGTTGAGTTTTGTGTTGTCGATAGGGGAGTGGCTTTCAACGAGCGCGGGCCCAAAGTGGTTCCAGGATAACTCGTGTGAGAGTCAGTTAATTAAGTGAAAATTAAATAACTTATACTAGGGAGAGAGTAGTTTTGAACTTTAATAAGATAATTTAGCCTCGCTCATTGGCTCAAGGGCTTGTACGAGACTTGAGATGAGTCGGGAAGGCCTGGAATGGCAAGATCATTATCTTGTCTTTATGAGAGATAATCGATTCCGCTCTGGTGTGCATGTGGGGCCGGGAGTCGGTTGAGGTTTCCAGGATATCCCTAGAGGGGGGCCGGGACCTAGGAAGACTTGCCAGGAGATCCCATGCAACCTTTGCGATGACACTCCTCCTATGACAGCAATCGGTATAGTGTTGTACCGTTGGTTTATTTTGTACAGTGATGGTACTCAATTTTGTACTCTAGAAGCATTGTAACCATTGAGTTAAGTGATGTGGGTTTTGTCCTTTATTCAGTTCAGTTTATGTGTTAGCTTGTGTCTAGTGGTAGATGGTCTTGTCTAGGAAATCCTTGTTACTATCTCCTAGCATGGGGGTGAGCCTTTTGGTTTCACTTGGTTGGGTGGAACGTGCACCTTCCTTGGTTGGTTTTTGCTCTTGCTCGTGTGGACGAGACTTTCATGTTGGAGAGCTCATTGGATCCAAATGATATTCTGGCTTCGTTCTTTTCAGTTGATCTTTATTCTTTTACCCCTCATTTGTCTTCGAGGTGGAATTTGTAAATTGTAATCATGATTATTGGATTTACCTCATTCAGGGAATGAGTGTTCTAATCATATTTTTTAAATGTTGTTAATTGGAATCTTGAGGTATTTATTATCCTTGTTGTAATTCATCTTGTATGGGATGTATGTAATCTTAATTCTGTAAGTGATTAATGTTTTGGTTTCTTTTGATGTTAATTGTTGTTTGGGTTTTAAAGTAATCTTTGTCTCGTGGCCTTAGAGGTTGTTGGCAATGTGTATTTATCTTACATGTTATTTGTTCATAAACAAAAAAAAAAATTGGTACGTTTAGTAGTGAATTGCAACTTCCTCTAGGGTTGCATGGTGGGGCATTACAATTCGAGGCAAAGGTCTAGATCTCCTTCTGGTGGTTCCATTGAAAAATGAATCAATGATCAAGAAGTTCCCATCTCTAATCGTTATGGAGTTTTGCACAAGAGGATGATTCTCTTGATGTTTCAAAATGAGGTTTAGAATTCTATCTTGGAATGTGAGAGGGCTTTCTCACCCTCATCATAAATTTAAAGTCAAAGATAGTCTTGAAAAATGGAAACTTGATGTGGTGTTGCTATAGGAAGTTAAAATTGGTAATGAATGTTTAAATATGTCTCTTTTCAATCTTTGGAAAGATGCCTTGTTTGTTCATACTTTGCACAAGGAGGGTAGTGGAGGGGTTGTTCTAGGATTGTCTCCTTCAATATCCAAACATGTCATTGACAATGGTGAGGACCTAGCTCATAATTGTGTTTGGGTTGTCACCTTTATCAATGGACAACCACTTGGTTTTTGTTCTATTTATGCTCCTAACAATCCAAGAGAACGAATTTCTCTCTGGGACTGGATGTCTCAAAACCTTTCTATTACTAATTGGGTGTTGGGAGGTTATTTTAATATGGTGGAACATCATGAGGATCGTAGTTGGTTTAACTATTTTAAGCTCAGCCAAGAAGAATTTGAGAAATGGATTTACTACAAAAATGTGCTTGGAGTTGTTGATCCTATCCATAACATTTTTTCTTGTCATGCCAACAATTGGTACACTTGGTCTAATTGTAGACTGGGTAATGATAGGAAGTTGAGCAGATTGGATCGCTTTTACTTATCTCATAATTTTCGGTTAGACAAGTTACATCAAGATTTCTGGGTGCTAGTGGACTATTCTACTACTTTATTTGACCATTTTCCAATCATTTGTTCATTCTCTACTTCTGAAAATGTTGATACCAACTCTTCTTCTCAGGTCCCTTTCAAGCTTAATATCTCTCATCTTAAAAATAAAGGTTGTGTTTCCTCCTTAGTTGGGATTTGGAACACTATACCTAAACCTGTTGAAGGAGAGTCATGGGTGAGCTGGTGGATTTCTGCTATATCTCAATGTGTTGAGTTTCTTCGTTCATTCGGAAGGAGAATGGCCTGGAAACGTAAACGTGGTGAAAAATATCTCCAAGGGCAGTTAGAACTAGCTAAACTTAATCTTGATCCTCTTAATGAAACTCTTCAGAAACATATTGTTGTTATTGAAGCTCAGCTACAAAAACTTGACCATTACAGAGGACAGGGTGCCAAAATTAGAGCCATAATGCACTAGATCAAGGAAGGGAACAAGGGATCAAATTATTTATTCAATTATCTTAACTATAAGCATAAAAAAGAGAATATTGAAGGCATAAGGGATGAAAGTGGGCTTCATACTAATCAGGCAGAAATTATTAATTTGTTTCATAACTTTTATGAAAGGCTATTTAGAGAAGATACTAATTGGATTGATATTCAACATGCATTGGAGGATAGCATCCAAGAGTCTATTCCAAATATGATTGATCCAGGTTACAACAAATATTTGGATCAAGTTCTCTCTTTGGAAGACATTGAACATGATTTGTTCTCTATGAAATCAAATAAAAGCCTTGGTTTTAATGGCCTTCCTGCTGAATTTTATCAAACTATGTGGAAGCATATCAAGGATGATTTCTATATGTTATATTTGGAAGCTTTTCAAAATGGTTCCTTAGGTCCCGTTATTAATAAGGGTATAATTAAACTTATTCCTAAGGGTAAGAATGGGGATACTATTGTTGTTTGGCATCCAAACACGTTATTAAACACTTACTACAAAATTATTGCGAAGGCTTTAGTGATCAGAATTAAACCTATTGTGCAAATGATTGTGAGAGCTGAGCAAACCAGATTCTTAAAAGGAAGATATATCCTTGATAACCTTATGTTGGCTTGGGAGACTATGGAATGGGAACAACAATTAGGCCAAAATGCTTTGATAATTAAGCTGGATTTTGATAAAGCATATGATAGAATTTGTTGGAGCTTCATCCTTAAAATGCTTCAATGGCTGGGTTTTGGTCCTAAAATTCAAAAGCGTGTTCAAATGTTGTTCCAAGATGCTAATGCTTATTTGATTTTCAACAAGAAGATGTCAGCTTCCTTTGATTTGCAACATTCCATAAGACAGGGATGTCCTCTTTCTCCCTTTCTATATGTTCTTACAGTAGATGCCTTGGGTTATTTTTTGCATAAAGCTCATCAAATGAAACTTATCAAAGGGATTTCTATTCCTCAAAACAAAGTGGTTATTAACTCCCACTTTGCTAATGACAATATGTTATTCCTACATAATTTTGAGGAAGACGTGCGCAACACTTTGGAAATTGTTAAATTGTACTGTGAGGTATTCGACTCTCTTATAGCTCATAATAAAACTGAGTTTTTAATGACTTGGCCCTTTGCTAGGCTGCAATGGATACCACATGAATGGAGGCAGATTAAACATGGTGAGATAACTAGGTATTTGGGTATTCCCTTTGGTTTAGGAGGTTATCTTTCTAAGATGTGGGCTTGGTTCTTAAACAAAATTAAGTGTAAGTTGTTCAATTTTGGCAATAAATTTATGTCTTTGGCAGGTAAGATTCAAGTGGCTAATAAGATTCTCATTGCTTCCCATGTTTACTACTCTTCTTGTTGGATGTCATCCAAATGAGGTTATGAAGAGCTCAATAGAATAATCTACAGATTTTTGTGGTCCAGATGGGATGGTAATGGTGGTTTTATTGCTTCTTCATGGTCTCATTGTATTCAGCCAAAGCACAAAGGAGGCCTAGGGCTTATCGATCCTCAAACCCAAGGGTTTTTCCTTGCTGCAAAACAGATTATTAGGGCTACTAGTGGAGATGAACCATGGAAGATCTTGGTATGTCAACAAATTATAGAAGCTTCTATTAGGAGGAAATGGCAAGATGTTTGTTGGCTGGATAAAATGTTTTTGCCTTCTTTTTTTAAATTCAGAGCTTCTTTTCCCCTCTAGTCTATTTGGAAAGCTTGGCAAAAGGTTAGCCAATTCTTAGATTGGAATGTATCCTCCTTGCAAATTGGATTTAGTTTTGTTTCAATGTCAATTTGGTGGAATAAAATAATTTCTTATCATGATTTTCCACTGGCTATTTGTTTCCTAAGGCAAGCCTATTATTTATTTAAAAAGGGAGTTAGACAATTCAAAGATCTCTGGGACTTCGATCTACTTGACTGGGCTCCTTAGAACAAAATTAAGGAACAATATAGGTGAATTCTTGTTATGAATAGTTCATCATTTTTATTAAATCCCTTGTGCCAATGGATCTCACTATGAAATTATGTACTTCAAGGGATTGCTATTTTTTAGAGATTGGAAGTGGTTATCATACATCCATTTCAATCATTTTCCTTTAAAAAATGTTTATCTAAAGATGATTCCTAGCTAGAATATTGCTAATTGTTTGAATCCAAAGTGGAAATGCAGATTTAGCTCTACAATTTGGTTTAAGTTAAGTGCTCAAATATGGCATTCCAAAGCAGATTTTGACTCGCAGATGTTGGCCTGGAAGATATGGCACTGCAAGCTACCTGTGGGGGATAGGTTGAAGTGTATTATGGTCCAACCAACAAGCTATCCTTTTTGTAACAGCGTGGAAAACTTGAAACACATTTTTTGGGATTGTATATATGTTAAAAGGCTATGGTTTAATATTTTCCGAAATTTCTCAGCTATTTTGAAAGAAGTTGTTTTTGGTTTTGGTATGCAAAAGGATGTTATTGCTGATTCTATCTGGCATGTTGTTTTGAAAAATATATGAAAAGATAGATGTGCTGCAATATTTTCTAGTAGCTATTATCAAGTGGTTGGTAATATACGGCTTTACTTTGACATGTCTCCAGGTGGTTGTTCTTTTTTCACAGATCTGTGTTATATGTAAGAAGAATGAGAGGGCCAAACAACAATTACAACAGATCAAAGAACAAATTGTGAAGTTTTAGCTGGACAATGAAGTTGATCATTGTAAAATGCTTTTCAGCTCTTGTAATATGTCCCTTGTTTGTAATGACTGATTTTTTGTACAGCCTTTGTACCGTTGTGTTGTGTTGTTCATAGTTTATTGATGTACAGTTTTTGTATAGACTGATATTTCTTTGCTACTTCGGGTAGCTTTTTCTTATAATTTATTTTGCTTTGATCAATTCAAAAAAAACTTAATTAAATACTACAACTCTTTAAATATTTTTATTATCTATAAAACTTCCACTATAACAATTTAGTCACCCATAATATTTTTGTATCTTATATTTTTTTTAATAATATATTATATTCATAATTAAACATGGCGTTTAGTAATTGAATAATTTTTTAAGCAATTAATAATCACCCTACTCACAATCTTATTTCTTTACAATTCCTATTGATTTTATTCTAAGAAGAAAAATTGAAGAGATCTTGACATTTACTACAAAGTATTAATATAAATATTATTATATTCTCAAGGAGAATATTCGACATTGACATGGTATTTCTAGCAAGAGTATGAAAATTGCACGAAATCAAACAAATAAAAAATATCTTTTTTTCCTAAAAACTAGTCACTTTCATGTTATTGGTTAACACATAAAAACAAAAGTGGGATAAATAATATTAAAAACAAAGAATGGAATCCAAAGATATGATTGATTTTTATTTTGAACATGAACTTTTAATATTGAATAAAATAATATAAATGGAAGATAAATATTAAGAGTTTTCGAAGATGTATTTTAATTTCTTTATTTGTCAAAATTAAATCACAATCTAATCCAAACAATATATATATATATATATATATATATATATAATTATAATCTAATCCAATTATAATCTAATCCAAACACAATTAGATTATAATTGGATTAGATTATAATTATATATATTGTTTGGATTAGATTATAATTGGATTAGATTATAGTTTTATATATATATAATCTAATCGAGATAAATCTCTTATATTTTTTGTGTTGTTTAAGTGGGATATATGTATTTTTTAATTGTAAAAAGAATTTTAAGATGAAAAATTCTTAGGTACTTTTCTTTGGAAGTAATTTTTGGGTTTTTTATAAAAATTTATAAGGAATTTTAAACAATTTTTTTTTTTTTGATATTATAAGGTGTCCCCGTGACCTAGTCTAGCGGCCCAACAACTCTTATCTTGGGTACCTAAGGCAAGCTAGGGCAAGACTAGTTCCTTGTGGATGAGATCCCTGCCCACAAGAAGTCCCACCTCTTAAACCTGAGAGCAGAGTCGAATCCGAAACCAATGGGGAGCAAACAAATACACTGATGAATTGTTATGTAAACTTAAATTTATAAAAATAAGTTTGAATCAAAAGAATGATATAATAATTTATAGAAAATTTAAGTATTTGTCATCTAATACATACATTAACAACTTTAATTAATAAAATTATAATTTATCAAAAAGAGGCAATATTTTGTAATTAAGTAGAATAAGAGCTATCAAGCCATACAATTGTAATATTTCTCATATTAAAATAAAAAACCACACAATATATAAGTTTTTTAACAATTTGTTGGAATGATATTTTATATAATAGATATAACTAATGTTGACATTATTTACAATTATTTAATACTTTTAAATAATTAATTAGTGAATATCATCATAATACATATTTTATATTGTAAGGGTGAAAAGTATATACCCTACACTTTTTTCTTCTTCATTTCAAACTCATTTTGTTTGAATTGTTCCTTATATAATAATTAGCACATTTCTACATAAAAGATGACAATTATCCTAAACCTAATTTGATTGTATTTACAAACATCTCTAGAGATTAATCTTGGTTTACATATTATTCATTCCTTATCTTTGGTCAAATTATGATGTGGGATTGACCCTTGGCCAAATCTATAGTGTAGAAATGACCCTAAAAATTTAAAATTCAAAATTTAAAATGGATCCAAGATTACTTCCTTCTTATTAGTAGTCATTTGATGAATTGAACATGAGATATATTAATTTTTTCACTGGTATGTTGTAAAAAGGAAAACCCTAGCTCACTTTTAATGTCCATTTGATAGCAAGAAAGATATAGTCACCACACATTACATAATTACATCATCTTATATCAACATCTACATTTAGTGATAGACTAAGACATAGTACATGGTTGCTTGTTTCTCTAATTATTTTTTAAAAATATTAATTCAAATCTTAGGTTTTGACAATAAGAGGAGATCCTTACCTAAAAACATATTAAAGATGTTTGTTAGCACTACCTACTTTGTACACACCTAGAAAGTGAAGAAAATATATTCCAGCTAGTAAGATGTACATGTCATTTTCTTTGATACATATAAAATTTGTAGACCAAAATCATTTATGTAGATGTGAATATTAATTTTGTAGGGATGACAAATAAAGAAAAAAATATTTAACAATTTTTTTAGAACAATTATAGAAAAAATCTTACCATCACTTTCAAATTTAACTCCTTAATATCTTCATTTGCCTTTGAAAAAGCATGCCTACTATTATTAATATCTCCACTCTTTAGTCTAGAGTATTAATTATTGCACATTTGTTTTATTTCATCTGTAGATTAACTAAAAGGTTTTTTTTTGTTTTATATCAAACCTTACTTTTTTTCATGCTTTTTATTTTATTTTAAGGTTTGTAAAAATTAGTATCCTCATCTCCATTTGAGAATGAATCTTCATTTGAATCCTACAATAGTCAAGAGTCAAATTAAGCATGTAATGATAAAAAATATAATTAAGATGAATTATTCTAATGAAGAGGAACCCTTTGACCATGATGTCAATGTTGAGTTAATGGATAAGAATCTTTTTTGTAGATTAATTATGGCCTTTGGTATTAGAAAAAGTGTGTTGTACACCTTCCAAAATAATAGTGCTAATAATATAAAAATAAATATTAAACTAGAGTATAATTAGAGACATGTTTACTATATGATTTAGACATAGTTGGGGCCACTTGTATGTTGTATGTGACATTGGGATAACTATTTCATTTGGGGTCATAATATAGGAAGCTCATTATTTTGAGAGACATAGTTTATGTAATGCCACTTTAGTCACTTTTTAATATATTTTTTCTATAAAATAAAGTACATGAGTAATTATTGAGGTTGGCTTGCGGGATAAGGTTAGACTAAGCATCTTTTGTAGGTTGTATATTTGGAAGCATGGATGGGATGTGTGGCTACATGGTTCTGATTTTCTTGATCACATGGATGGATGCAACTATGGTGCTTGATGCTTCAAAAACCTTGTATAGAGATGCTACAACTGTATTGTAATCTTGATCTTGAGATGACTAATTGAGGATGTGGGTGATTTTAGAGGCTATTTTTTCCCTCAAGAGGGTTTTTCCAAGGTACATCTAGTGTTATCTTGTGGTATGTTTGTTATTATTTTATCTTGTAGATTTTGAATACTTATTTTACAGATGTTTCTCATGAGAACTATGCAAAAATGATTTTCTATAAATTTCATTTCATTTGGTATCAAAGCCTCATTGTTAGGTTGTAAGAGGAAACATATTCCTAGTTGTTAACCATTGGTATGAGTGCAATCTTGTGCATAGTTGAATTCATGATCTTGCAAGAAAATAATAAAGGTATTCTCAAGGTTTTAGGTGTGTTTGTAGATTTGAAATGTTGTAGATCTAGGTTTTATGTTGATTTAAGACAATAGTTTTTTATTTTGTAAATAATCATCTAGATTGAAATAAACCTCATCATTGTGTCTAGAAGGCCTTAAAAAATATGGATCCATATAAAAATTGACCTATTTTGAAGAAAATAATTTAATACTTTTTTGGGGGGCACGCAATAATTTGCAAGACTAATGTCCATACACTTATATGGAATCTATACAATCATATGCCCATATGCTCTCATAGGCACAATTATTATTGTGACTTATAGTGATTAAATTATATGATATATTTTCTACATGCATCACAATCAATATAGTTTATAGAAAAAATGGTATTTTTAGTCAACTGCATGTTTCATGCATAGGTGTGACAACATGGATTCATAGGAATTGGTTGATTGAATCCAAAATTATATTAGTAATTAGGGGCCTATTGTAGTGGTTAGTTCTAAGGGGACAACCCCTCATTGTGACCAATCATGTGGTCTTGAGTTTCTAGTGGATTGAGTTCTACTCACCTACTACCTCCACTCCACCACCATCTTGATGGCACCACCACCCTCACATTATTTGCATGCCACCATTATGCCCTCACTACCTAGAGTACCACCCTGCCACCATATGGGGTACACATTGTTCTTATCATTAAATTTTCTATCCTAATCATCATCATCATCATCATCAATCAATCAATCAATCAATTTTTAGCTTCACTTGGAATATAGTCCTTGTTTTGTTTTGTTTTATTGTGCATGCTTGCTTGTTGCTTGTATGTATTATCATTGTTTGAATTTATCATGGTCTTTGCACTCTATTGCTACAAGGGCATCATGGTATTCCATATCATGGTGTTATAAGGCATATGCTTGCACTTGAACTTTTTGATCACGTACTTGGATGCATTATCATCCTAGTTCCTTATATCTTGGTGCATAATGTCAAATACAATATCAAATCTAGGTTGTTCATATAATTAGTATGATGATCATCCATCCTCCCTTTCCATCCATCATCTTCCTCTATCTTCTTATCCTTCATCCTCTAGTCCTCTCATCCATTTTGAGAGCACACCTATGTTCTTAGAACCTAAATGTCCTCTCGAGGAGCATACCATTACCTCCTCATCATCCATCCTCATCCTCATCCTCATCAATGACTAGAGAATCATGCCACTAGTCCTTATCCCTTGCCTACCCACTATGTTTTATTGTTCTTTGAAATGATGTTACTTCTCTTAATCACAACATCATGTCAAAGAGGGAAAAAACGTAGACACCTAAAATATGACCTTACCCCAACCATAACTAATTTTAGCCTACCTTAAGCTATTAATTAAATAAATAATATTTATTTATTTATTTAATTTATCCCATAACCTTTATCCCACTTCCCCTATCCTAATATTTAATTAATTAAATATTTATTATTTAATTAATTAATTTAACCTTTTCCCTTATCCTAACCAATTAATAAATAAACATTTATCATTTATATAATTAATTCATCCATGAACCTTATCCCCAAATCCCCCAACTAAATTAATTAATTAAATCTAATTAATACTCATTACCTTTTCCTCTATTATTTAATTCCACTTTATGTTTTATTCTTATCCATTTAATCCTAGCCATTAAACTTGTTCACATGGATCATGATCTAAATTTTTCCTGATGTGACAAGTGTCCCCTTCACATATCTAACTAAGCCATTATTTAGATTCATTGAATCTAAACACTTCCTAAAAGTCAAACTAACTTTCCATCTTATCCCTTCATTTAATATCCCACCTCTTAATCCTAGCCATCCACATAAGGATGTTATCCTAATCCTAGTCCTAAACCTATTCCTTATCAGTGTCACATGGCTACAACTTTGATCCAAGCCTTAATCCTCTTTCAATCCTAGCCATTCATCATCTAATGCATCTTAGCCCTTTATTTCTCTCATGGAATTTTTATAAATCAGATGTCTTCCATCCCATTTGGATATCCAATATTATGCTACTATTATGCTGCTAAAATTTCTACCGAATCATCTTGATCACATCACCATGCTAATGGAATCATGAGCAACTGCATCCAAGCTATCAACACATCAACATAATACACTTGATATTTTGAGGTTTGCATGTATTTGGTTTGATGTAAGCTATATTCTATGGATATTTCACTATGGTATTAATCTTGTGAGTGTCCACCTTGACCTCCTCATGTGAAACTATATGATCTTGGTACTTGTTTAAATTATAACACAAATTTGGACGGTTTAGCATAAATTCAATGCTATTCAAGAATGTCCAAAACTTTATTCGCATGTTACAAGTGTTCCTCCCAAGTTTCTATGCATATTATGTCAAAAAATCACTAAAATAAAGGTTTATAGAAATGGCCTAAAGATGAATCCATCAAACTTTAAAATGTATATAGTGTATTTGTGAGGCTAAAATTCATCACAAAAAATTTATAGTGGCCCTCATTGGTTTGGTAAGATGTCTTATGTACACCCTTATCTCTAATTCTAATTTGATAAAAAAACCTGCAAAATGAAGATCTAGTTTAGTAAAATAAATAGCACTAGTAATCTTAAAACTAACAAATCATTGATTACTAGAATTGAAAAAATATCTTTTATGGTGTACTTGTTGAGCTCTTTGTAATTAGGGTGCATATTTTATGTGTCATCTTTGTTACACACTATTACCACAAGAGAGGAGTAAACACTCAACTATGCCTAATAATACCTATCTCTAACATCTATTGTACCATCTTCTTAATCTCACTTTTTTGTACAAATGGGTACCTATAGGGACTAATGTTGGGGTTTGGCTCTCTAGTACTAGTTTAAGAATACAATCATGATATTTTTTAGGAGGAAATACTTTTATCATATCTCCAAAAACTACCAAGTGGATATCTATAATATTTCTAGTGATGGGGAGTTTGATTGATATGATTCTAATGAAAACAATTGGGACAAAATCCCATTTTCCCCATTTTTAATCATATTTTTCATTGGATGAGAAATTACCATCTATGAATACTTGGAATAAAACCCTATAAGTTCAATTATCCTTCCCTTTGAGTGAAAACAAATGAATAGTTCCTAGAAGTTCATTTCAATTGTTTTCAATATAGTAAGCCAAACTCCCAACATGATGTATGCTACACTCATGGAGGTAGAAAAGATAGGGTGATAAATTTTATATTCTCCCATGGGAAAAAATTAATGTTGTGGTATTTCCTTAAATAATTGGCAATACCCCATTAGCAGTCATGACCTAAAAATTTCAGCTAGATAGATAAAACAGTCAAGACAAGTGGCTATTTTTTTGTTAATGAGGTTGTGAGTGCTTCCTAAGTTTTTTTCAATATTGTTAATCATTATTTCTTCAAGAAACACACTAAATTGAGATGTTGTGCAATGCTAATACTAGAAAGTGCATACCAAGAAATGGTTGATTGGGTATCTCTTAATTCCGCATCTATCTCATGGCCAAACTATAATGTTTTTTCATCTTTTTTCTCATTGGGCTCTTCAATGTAAAGCAATTTATTTTCAACACATTTATCTCCTCTAATATATTTTTTTATCATATTTAACATAAATATTTTACCTCTTTTTATTTAATTTGTTCAAGAGTCAATCTAGTAGGTTGATGGAATCGTTGTGCTAAAAATATCTTCTCTCTTATGTCATTGAAAACCTATCTTCTAGGAGTTAAAAGATTATACTCTACCCAATGTTCTAGGATAAATGAATGAACTATAGAAGTAGGCCTAAACATGCATATCTTATGTTGGATGTGATCCTTGATCCCACCAAGAAACACATCATTTAGTTTCTACACTATAATTGTCTCTTCTCAAAAGGATATGTTCTAGAATTACTGAATATATTTCTTGATTGATCATATTTGTCATAGTTTAACTAACTATTTGAAGTAGTTTCCTAATATACTCTTGTTATAGTGAGATTGGAAATCCTCTATAACAAATAACTAGGTTATAATGAGAGCCTTTTCTCTCTTTGAGCACATATTCATTAGTGCCAAATGAATTGCTCTTGTTATATATATATAATCCATTGAATTGGATAAATTGTATGGAGAATATTTTTGATGTACATATCCAAAATTCATAAATTAGGTTTCAATATCTTGTATGAGTGCTAGATTTTAGATATGGATTAGCTAGACTTGATGATCCACCTTTATTTCTTGAACAATCTACTTGTGATCCCAATTTATTCTTGATTAATCATTGATAACTAATAATATTTTATTGATGATAGATATATCTCCTTGCATGATAAACATTTTTCCTCGTAATTTTTCATATTCTCCTTCATATTGCCCAATTTTTCAATCAAGGGGGGGGATTTATAAATGAGGCCCCACTTCATCCAAAATCCAAGTCTATATTATCACTTTTTCAAGAATATTACTTGGTGTGTAGGAATTCTTTCCCTTGAATTTAGTCTAGATAGTCCTACCATGCTAATGTTTCATAGTACAAAATTTATTTTACCAAAACTTGGTCAAATTATTTTATAATGTTTTTCCCAAAAAAATAAATTTCAAAGAGACATTCATTTTTTCTAAAGCTTTCCAAAAATGTAAATAAACTCTATTTTTTTGAAAAAATTACATCCTATAGAACAAATTTATGAAAACCCCCTAAAATCTCAATAAATTACTCAAAATGACTTCAAATAAATATTGTAGGTGGATCATTGTGTCCTTGTTTAACCATGTATATATATATTTTTAAGGTTTTTTTTTATCCTTAGGAAAAAAATATGTGGAAAATTTAATTTCACGATAACTCCCTCAAATCTAATGATCTCAAATCTAGACTATAGTAGCTTCAATATATCCTTGATTAACCCTACAAAATTAAAATTAGAATCCAAATTGAGAGAGAGATATGCACTTCAAAATTTGACCTACCAAATAAAAAAATGCCTTGTTTGTTACCTTCCAAATGCCAAGATCATGCATTCATATCACTTGTAATGAAATAACTTGCAAAATATAAGAATATAATATGAAATATGCTACATATAATATACAATAATTTAGAATAATAATCCACTTTGAGGGTGAACACCTCCAAAATTATCCAATATAAAGATAATTCACAATATGATGATCATAAACTAGCAACTAGTTCCTATATACCATACTTATATCTTGGATGCCACTTAGGTTTACTTAACTACGTATATAAGACTATATAATTGATTATATAACTTAATTAAGGGTTATTCTTGGCACAAGTTGGATACACATTGTAGACATCTAAAAATGTCTTGATCAATATTGCACACATAATTTGATTACTAACACCATTTCTATCTTGATTCAATCATTTTCATCTATTTAATTAAATAACATCAATTGTTTAATTAAATTCATCATTTTTCCTCTATTAATTAGATAATTAATATTGTTTGATTAATTCACCCCTTTCACACTAATTTTCATCTCATTTGATTAAATAATCTAAATTATTTAATTAAGTTTCCTAAGTCCTCTCATTTGATTAAATAATGAAAATTATTTAATTAAATATCATATATCCCACTTTGATTAAATGATTCTAATTGTTTAATTAAAATCTTAAATTCTCTTCACTTGCTCAATTAAATAATTTCTTAATTATTTAATTGATTAATTTCTTCTAATCCCTCCAATCATTGAAAGAATATTCTCATAAAATATTCCTCCAATTTGAATTCAAATATTTCCCTCCACATGGAAATATCTTCTCCATCTTCCTAAAATTAAGGGATTACATTTGTCTCAAGCAATTTGAGCCTTTGATTAATATCCTTGATCCATGTCACCCTTCAATATCATCCATGGATTTGATCTTTGATCTATGTCATTTCCTCTCATTGAATTGCACCCAGTGATTAGCCAATTTGATCTTATCCATTCATTTCTCCAAAAATCCTATAAATAGTTCTCATTTTTATGAGAATTATATTCACAAGCATTCAAGCAACTGCACTATAGACATTTTCATATTCATTCTTGAGATCAATTACTCATGCACGTGAATCAATTACTTCATTTTGCATCAATTGCATCAACCAATCAACCAATTAAAGTTTTGCATCAACAATGGATTAGGCTTGTTGAGCATTCCACATCAATCTAGCCCTAAACCCCAATGGGATGAGGTTTGCACTCCTTTAATTAGGCTGTTAATTTGAATTACTTTATTATTTCATGTTTAATGGCTTCTTAATTAGGAATTTACAACAATTTCATTGGAATATGGTTTAGTTAGATCATTTGTTGGTTTAATTTGTCTATTTCAATTGTATGTGATCTTGCTAACTTTCCATGATCACGCACATATCCCAACATTATCAATGGCTTTAGGGCATAACATTTTTATGGGGAGTGAACATGGAGAGGTTAGAAAAACGGATCTATGAAATGGAGTTCTAGTTCAATTTACATAAATTGAACCCTCAAATAAATGTTTTTGATCCATCTAAATCTATCTATTCATTCCTTGACATGCTATGAAGCTCATGCCACTTCACTATAAATGAGAAAAGCTCCACCTCATGAGATGGGGAGGATTCAATGATTTTCTAAAAATATAATTTTACACTATATGTTATGAAGTGGAGAGAAAACTATCTAGTGGCACACATTAATTATAAGGTGACTAAAAACTATCCAATATTATACAAGTGAGTTTGAAAACAAGTTTGTGAGACTTGGTAGAGATGTAATGGACAAGGATGCGCTTATACAGTATCTTGGTAGATTTTTTGGACATCTTATAAGGGTTGTTTTGATGACCAATCCCCACAAATATTAATGAGGCTAGTGCACAATCCCATTACATAGATGGACAAGAAGGATTTTCCAAATCCTTTCAAGGAAAAATAATAAGGTAAAAAGCATAAGATGTGATGATTCAAGAAAGGGTAAGAATAAATAAAAAGGCAATAAAAGTGTAAATATTGTTACTAAAAAACTAGTAAGAAAGGGAAAGAAAAATATTTACAAACATTGTGACATGGAAGGTCATAATGAGGATGAATGTTAGAAAATAAATCTAGAGTAACATTTTTTCAATAAGTTCAAAAATAACAAGAAAGTGAAAGAGATGTGTAATATTTGGCTACATAAAGCCACCCAAGAATAAAAATGAATGAAAAGAAGGAATAAGATAAAAAAATTCAAAATGATATAATAAATGATATTCAAATCAATAAGAATTTAAATTGCTTCCAAATAAAAATATGCCTATACTTATATAGAACAAGGTAGTGCATGATAGATGGAAGGTAACTAAAGGTAGACACCCATGATAGATGGATATAACCAAATATAGGCATGCACAATAGAAGGAATTTGACTCAACTAAGACTAGATAAGTTGTAATCAAGTGCATAAGAAATGGGCATATGACTAGTTGAGACAACAACCTAAAAGAGATTAAACTAACTAGGTGCATAAAATTCGATATAGTAGTTGACTAAATGCTAGTAAATAAAATGCACCAATAAGATAGAATGTACTTCATAAGTAGATAAGTAGTTATCATGTGCAACTTGAAAGGAAATATGTATCCGCCCAAGATAATTTCCACATAACCCAAATAGAGAAATCTATGTAGACAAGTATTCAAAATCCATATGCAAAAGAATAGACAACATACCATCAAAGATGACACAAGATATACCCTAGGAAAAACCTCAAGACGGAAAAACTTAGCCTCCAAAAGTATCCATAACTCATGTATTATTCATCAATATAGAATACAACACATCTTCAAAGTTCTCCATGAATACCTTTGAAACATCAAGCCCTCTACAAGTACTCCATGTGAACAAGCATGTAGCCACACATCTGATGCCATGCTTTAACCCTCATAAATGCTAACAAGAGATGATCTCAAACCTTTATCCAAAATAGCAAAGTCAACTAGCCAATAATCTAACTTTAGACAACTACCCATGTGCTTGATTTTATAGAAACAAGCTCGCACAAAACCACCAAGTGGTAAAACCATGTGAGTAATACCACGAGCTTACAAAACCACTAACCCCCACATTTTCTTTTTGATACTAAGTTTTACAAATATTAAATATATTCCCAATGTGCAACCACACATTAAATATTTATCACAATGTTACATACAACACATAAAGTGGCCCCAATAATTCTAACCCATGTGATGCACACATCCCTAGATCACCCAGGTGCACCACACAATAATAAAATATTACATTATAATATTATGCAAGGTGGACAACACACCTTTTCCTAACACAACTATGAAAAAAGAAGAAAATATGGTAATATAATGCTCAAATGATGATGATATTACTAATTTGTTTCATGTTAAAGTATAGCTCCAATGGCCAAAATTACATGCACTCTTGACAAATGTTCTTAAAAAACCTTGATTTACCAAAATTACATGCACTCTTGACAAATGTTCTTAAAAAACCTTGATTTACCAAAATTTGGTAGAATGTTTTTTCTTTCAAACAAGGAAAAACCAAAGTCCATTTTTGTTGGGCTGGTTGAAGTAAATAGAATATGGTCAAATCTAGGTTCTCCATAGACTTCAAGGATGAGGTAATATTAGATGTCATACCTTTGGATATTTTTGGAATTATTTTTTAAAGCCCTTATCTTTACGAGAGGGATGCAATATTATATATGAAATTGAATAATAATAATTTGGTCAAGGAAGGAGAATAAATTAGTATCAAAGAGGGGAAATCCAAAGTTTCCATTTTAAGTGCAACCTAAGATATATGTATTATCAATGCATGCAGCAAGTTTGGACTATTCATGTTGAGGGGAATGCAAGAAAATATAATATGGAAGAGGTTCAAAATATGTATGGGTTTCATACTAATAAAGAGAAGAAATGAATAGATCAACTCTAGGAATAATTTAATGAACTTATTGAGGAGCCTAAGGGGTTGAATCTTTCATAGGTCCATTAAGCAAAAAAAATACAATTCTTACTCAATTGCTTTCCACCTAATAGATTACTTTTTTAAAATTTATGATTGATAGCTAACAAAGTGAAATTAAGCTATGGAAGTTGTTGAAATATTACATTATAAGGCTGAGTACATACCCATGTGATTCTCCTATTATAGTTGTGCTAAATAAATATCTAAATTGACACATGTTCATTAGTGATATTTTTTGAGGAGCCTAAGGGGTTGACCCTTCATAGGTCTATTGAGTACACAATACAACTCTTATCCGATTACTTTCTACCCAATAGAGGACTCTATTAGAAAATTATGTCGGATGATAACAAAGTGAAATTGAGATATGAGAGTTAGTGAAATTTTGTACGATAAAACCGAGTACATCACCATGTGATTTTCCTATTGTAGTGATGCTAAATAAAGATGAAACTTGGCATGTGTGTATTAATTATAAAGTGATAAATATTATCATAGTAAAGAATCAATACACTCCTCCTTGTATTGATAATTTGATAAGTTAGATACAACATGCTAGATTGTTCACAATTTGGATTTGAGGTCAAATAATCACCAAGTTAGAATAAACAAGGATAATGTATGAAAAACAATATTCAAGACTAGACATAGTTTTTTTAGTGGTTAGTACTACTATTTAGGTTGTGTAATGCACTCGACACTTTCATAAGGCTTATTAATGAATTATTAATCCCTCTTATCAATGAGTGTGTGATAGTCTTCTTGGATGTGATACTTGTTTTCAACTAGACACATGAGGAACATGGTGAACACCTAGAGAAGGTATTGCTGATTTTAAAGGAAAATAAGATTTTTTGAATGGTAAAAAATATGGATTTATAAATAAAATAATCTTGTTTATCTCAGCCATGTTGTTGGGAATGGTTTGGTTTGGTTTGTGTAGACCCACGAAAATAGACATCATAGTGAGTTGGCCCAAGCCTACAATAGTCACTAAAATACAGAGATTTCTAGGGGAAACTTAATACTTAGACAAATTTGTAGAGTCATTTTATTATATAAAAGTATTTTAAATACAATAATATTTCAAGGAAAGAGATTAAAATGTGGTGCAATGCAACAAAAATCCTTTCAGGAGTTGAAGAATAAAATTAGCAATGCACATGTGTTGGATCTTCTTAATTTGTAACAACTATTTGAGGTAAATATAGATACTAGTCACTATGCCATGGTAATTGTCCTAATGCATGGAGGTAAACCTATTTCATATAATTTAGTTTTTAGGGAACCATTCTTATAAATTTTAACTATGACAAAGAGCTTCATGTATTGGTACAAGTGATAGAAAAATGGAAGCATTATTTTTCAAGCAACGAGAGCATTGTTCACACAAACCACCATTCATAGAAACCACCAACCATGGAAATATTTGTAAGAATATTTAGAGTTTCAATAAGCATTCCATTACAAGTAGATGGAATTTCTTCAATAATTCTACTTGGTGCTAAAACATAAAAGAGGTGTAATGAACAAGCTTATTAATTTGTTATCAAGTCTACCAATGTGGATAGTGGTTAGTACTTTGTCTCTTCTTGAACCATTTGCAAGAGAAGTAAATGTGAATTAATATGATCATGAAAAATATTTTGGAGATATATTTAAGGAATTTAGAAAAGATGAATTCACTCCTAATACTAATTTTTATGTGTAATGAAATAAATTGCATAATAAAGGAATATAATAGGAAATTTGTTATAAAGACTTGATAATAATTGAGAATAACAAGCCAATTTGAGGGGGCAAACCTCCAAATATATCCAATTAAAATGCAATTTACAATGTGATGATAATAAACTTACCTCTAGCTCCTATATACCTAATTGTCATGGCTATGATCTAGATTGACTTGGATACCTAAATATAACACCTAGGATGACATAACTATCTATAATGACTGTAATAATGAACTTATATAACTTGATTAAGAGTTAAGGTGGAAACAAGTTGATTAATCATAACCACATGCATACTATAAGATCAAGGGCATACCATGCCCCCCTTTTAAAAGAAGAGTTATCCTCAATGCTAATCAATTTAAAATAATTTTGAAAAAACTAATCATTTTCCCATGCAACATCTTTGACTAAGGAGTTTTTCCTTTTTATTAAATACTATGTGATTGCCCTTAATTGCAACCTCTTAGTTCATGTTTGAATAATTTTGTTAGGATCCAAACTATTATACCCTCCTCACTAGGCTCTAGTAACCTAGCTTATGCTACAACCCTTCACTCAATAACCTTCTTCAAGCATGAAACATGGAAAATTGGATGTATTTTTGTTGACATAGGTAACTCCATTTTATATGCTATATTATCGATCTTTTGTAATACCTTATAAGTATCTTTTGTAATACACAAAGATATAATCTCCCACTTTGAAAATCCTTTCACTATAATGATGGTCATCTTGTTGCTTCATTCTATTTTGTGTCATTGTTAAGTTCTCTCAAAGACTAGAAAGTACCTCCTATTGATGTTGAATGTGTTCTTCAACTATTTCAACCTTTGGTTTTGGTCATAATGAATAGGTGATTGATGGACACTAGTAACCATATAGTTCCAAAAATGGAGACATAATGGAAGAAGTATGGAGAGAAGTGTTATACCACCATTCTATTAGTGGTATCCATTGCACCCATATCTCTTGTATATTTGAATAAAAGCATTGGAGGTACCCTTCTAAGAATTTTTTGGCAGCCCTAGTCTATCCATTAGATTGGGGATGATATGATGAGCTACAAGTAAGCTAAGTTCCCAAACATGAAAATAATTTATTCAAAACATCACTTATAAATATAAGACCATGATCACTTCATATAACTTTTAGATCCATGATTATCTTTTTAATAGTATCCATAAAGGTTTTTGCAACAATTCTTGCAACCATTGGGTGTGCCAAAGTGCAAAAATATGCATATTTAGTGAGACAACCCACAATAACCATGATGAAAATTTTCCTTCAGATTTGAGTAAGTCAATGATGAAATCCATAGGTACCTCCTCTCACTTTGAATTGGGATAGATAAGGGTTCCAAAGACTTGGATTCTTAATTGTCTCCCCTTTATTTTTTTGGCATACCGTGCATTCTACTACAATTTTTTGAATGTCCCCTTTTAGCCCCTCCCAAAATATTTTTGCTTGATTCTATGATAAGTTTTCAAGAATTTGAAGTGCCTATCTACTAGAGAAACATGCAATTCTTTCAACACCTTAAACTTAAGGGTTGAATTCTTGTATGGGTAAAGCATTCCCATATACCATAAAATATTTCCTTTCCATGCAATTTTTTGAAACACTTGAATCCTGTTGGAGTTTCTCAATGAGAGTTTGAGTATTTGTTTCCTTCTCCCACTCTTCTCTTTCATCATTTACCAAATCTTATTGTAATATGGAAATGTAATACAGTAGTGACTCTATGGGATCATCCCTCTTCAATAAAGGATTAATTACAACACTTTCCTTTCTTATATATGATCTCAAATTCATATCCCAACATCTTTGTGAGCCATTTTTATTATTTTTAGATTACAACCTTTGTTTGAAGAAATATTTGAGACTATCATGATATGAATTTACCTTAAAGTTTCTA
>VDFB02030071.1:0-48694 GCA_007258455.2 Sequoia sempervirens | reverse complement strand
ACACCACCTCTATACTTTTTCCGACCTTATAATTTCTCTCTATTATATCTTCTCATTATTTCCTTTTTAAGACCTATTAAATTTCCTTATTCTCACTCTTATTTCTTGTCTCTTATTTCTTCTCCTTACCCATGATGTTTCCCTCTTTTAGAACCCTTCCCCCAAAATTTTTCATTCACTATCTCATCCCTAGCTTTTTCCCTTTGTGTCCACTGATATTTCCTTCTAGTTCTTTATCTTCTTATCCCTTGTTCTTTCCTCGAACTCCTGACCTCCCTTCTTCGTTTGCTCCTACCATTTTTATCTCATTCCTTTCATCCACGATTATTTTTCTTTCTCAAGAAACTTTGGTTTTAAACAAACAAGAACAGGAACATTAATGTGGAAAGAAGTAAAGATTTCTCTCCATGGAGAGTATGGGAAGAATGACAAACCTTGGGAAGTAACTCGGGCCATTTTCAAGACAATCACAGTCCTTTATCCACTTCCTAATGGAGATGAATAGTCATCTGAAATATATTGGCCAAAGCCAAGAAATTCAAAACAATCTTTCACAAACTCACAAGTTTTTACTGTGCGCTAATAATCTTCTGAATTCATCTCATCTAGATGTCATGTTTTGTAAGGATTCATAAATGACTAAGATGAATTCCAAGGGTGATCAGCAGCATAAATTTTTAAATTTTCCTCAGACTAAAACCATTGTATTAAGCGATCGTGAAACTATACATAAGAAAAGGAACTTATCACGGTACTTTTCAAACCACCCCAGTGGTTTCGAAAGCATCATGATGAACAAGAAAAAAAACCTTCTCGGTAATTTTCATGGCTCCACCTGAGGGTTACCGGTGGTTTCGTATAAATTAATAGAAAATAAAAATTTAAGACAAACGACGAACTCTCTACTTCAAATTCCTTTCATGGATCTTTGTAGTGCATTAGGAGAGCTTGGTTTGTGTTGTTTTATTCAAAATAGGAGAATTTAGTCGATGTTGTGTTAGGGGTTTTCTCTGAGTTTTAGGGTGAATTCTTTTCATTTTCAATATTATTTTTCTCCATTTTGATTTAACATTTACTCTTCTAACGTATTATCATTTGTTTAATTGCTAATTATAATAATAATATTTCATGTTCTAATAAACTTTGGATTCAAATTTTGAAAGTTTATGGATCATTATGGCATTGTTATAGTTGATGATCTTTCAATATTATGGAATGACTTTGTTGTATGATAAATTTTAGATCTTCAAAGAAGAGGGAGTTTTTATTTTATAATGCAAAGTAAGTGGAACAAAGAAGTGAAGATGAAACATTTGAGTACATCACATTGAAAATTTATATACAAAGTGTGATGAAAATTTAGCAATGGTTGGGGGTAACAAAAAGAGTTCTAAAAATGATGGCGCTGCGCAGGAAGACGGAGGCCCTGCGGGGAATGGAGGAGGTCAGCGCTTTTTGAAAATCTTGGATGGCAGAAGTGATGAAGACGAAAATTCTGAAGGTGATCTTGCCGCTTCTGCTAATGGCGTTTTTGAAGGTGAAATAGAGGATGATGGGCCTACTGATGCGGATCCTCTAGTTTTCGCTCCTGTTTTTGCTACTTCTATGAGCTCTAGTTTGGTGGGCTCCCTTGGTGGCTCCCCTGACTCCCCTGTCATTGACCTATGGGCTCTAGAGGGAGACAAGGATGATTTTCCATTCTCTAACGTTGAAGATCCTATTGATGGTTCTTCCATTGATGCTTTTAGTGGGCCTGAGGATGAGCTCTGTGATGGGTTGGTTGAGGAGGATGAACTTCTTCTTGACATCCTTCTAGAGGCCCATCTGAAGACTCAAAATAACTTGAATGCTAGTAAGGTTGAGAATACTAGTGACAAAGCTCTGTTTTCTAGTCTCAAAAAAGGGTTCGTTATCCCTAATGTTGTTGTGGAGAGCACTCTTGTCCCTATTGCTTCCCCTCTGCCCTCTATAGTTACCGAGCTTGATGGGTTGGACTGTAGGGCTGAGGGTTTGATTCATTCTGTTCTTCCTTCATTCCCTATGGCTACCTCGAAGGATGGTGATGTCTCTGCTCATAGCTCCATTGCTTTGGAGTCTAAAGGACAAGCTGAATTTGATGTTCCTGATTCTACCATTTCAGAGACTTTGGATTGGCTAAAGAGCTCATTGGTTGGGAGATTCTGTGGTATTTGTCCCAACATAGATGCTATCAAAATATGGGTTTGTCAAATCTGGAAGTTCAACGATCAAGTCAAGGTAACTACTATGATAAATGGTTTCTTCCTCTTTTTCTTTCCTTGCGAAGAAAGTTACTCTAAGGTCCTTCTTGATGGCCCTTGGTTTTTTTGTTAGAATGGCCTTTGTCTTTAAAGGTGATCTCCTAGTTTCAACCCTATGACAGACACTCTTATGTTTCCTATTTGGGTCTGTTTGCCAGGGCCGCCTTTGGAGTTTTGGCATGAAAAGGTTTTTATGGGTATTACTAATTCTTTTGGGAAGTTTTTTTTTCTACAAATAAAATAACAAAATCGATGAAGTGATTATTGTCTGCTAGGTTTTGTGTATTAGTGGACAATAACCTTATTCTCCCTACTCAGATTACCTTATCTTCAAGATTTGGAAAGTGGGTGCAACAGATTGAATATGAAAATTCTCCTATTATTTGCCATTCTTGCGGAAAAGCAGGTCATGCCTCCTTTACTTACCTAAGGAGAAAGAAGCAACACTTTGTTTGGAAGAAAAAAAAGAAGATGTTTGCTGATACGAAAGATCACACCGCGCTCTTTCAAAAGCCTGAGAAGATGTCTGTTGTTGTGGAAGATCACACCTTGCTCCTTCAAAAACCTCAAGTTGAAGATTCTAATAGTCCCTCAGTTGATACTCTTGGTTTGTTTGGTCCCATGAATGGTTCTATTTCTTATCCTTGCAATAAAAAGATGAAAAGATTTGTGGAGAAGAACCCTTGTATAATGGTTCAACAAAAATCTTTGGAACAATTTTTTAAACTACCTTGAGTTGGGTGTGTTGTTTTTCTACTCCATTTCAATGGAGCTACATGGTTCCATTTGGTTGTTGTTTTGTTTTGTCTTGTTGTTCTTTTCTAGTTTTGTTGTTTTGCTAAGTTGAAGGATCTATCTTTTGATTTGTAAAAGGGTTCAGGGACCTTTCGAAAACCCCGCTTATCTAGTCAAAAACAAAAAGAGCTCTAATACTAGAACAATCCTCTATGGAAAACTTGCTAAAGTTCTAAACAAAAAATATAATTGGACAAGAAGAAATATGAATAGTAAGGATTTCTTAATGGAACCATATGAAGAAAAGGAAATAAAGGAATACAAATTGAGATACAAACTTTTGACAGAAAATTAATGTTAAATTTTTGGATTCATGACCTAAAACAAATGGAAGTTTATTTTAGTACATATGTAAAATGAATGGAAGCAAAAGTCATATTTCTGGCTTGAGAAATTAATTAAGGATTATCTAATCATATAGAAAATGATCATTTAACAAATTTACATAGAAGATGAGAAAATTTTACACAATAAATTAATTTTATCAACTCTTAATCATAATTACATCATAACTTCAAAGTTTCAATATAAACTAAAGTTTTGAAACATTTCAATAGATCTTATGAGATCTATCAATACTCTACTAGAAATTCTATCCTTTCTCAACTTATTATGTCATATCTAACATCTAATCTTCTCTTAAACTCTTTCAACATTTTTTCCATATTAATACTATAAAATTGAAATACTTAGTATAAATGAAATCATATCTCCTCGAAAGTTTCTTAACCATTCTACATATTCTATTCTTTTTTCCCCTCCCTGAATCATTACTCAAATAAACAATGACTAAATCTCCAATTTCATACTCCTTAAATGTCTTCTCTTTTGATTTGCATGTTCTTTGTACTTAATAGTCATTTTTTCCAACTACGTAATATTTTTTCATGTATTTTGCATACTCTTCATCCATAGCACTTACTTTATGATTAGCAATAAATTTTCTTTATTCTAAAACATTTCTTTGACTTTTCCATATACAATCTAAATTAATGTCTTTTTGGTACTCTTGTTTACTAAATAATTTTAGAAAAGCTCAGCCCATGGTAATTCCAAGTCATAACAAGTTATCTTTTCACATGATAAACATCTCAAGAAAACTTCTAACCCATAGCCATGAAAATTTCTATCTTCTAAAATTCTTTGGTGTAATCTATTTATCAATAGATTTGATTTTTTCTAGATGCATCTTCAATCCACTATAAGAAATAACAAATCCATATATACTACCTATTCCTTAATGAAATTATACATTTCACCACATTCATTAAAAAAAAATCTGCTCTAAATATTTACAATATTAATATAGTGTGATCTAAATTTTCTTGTTTATCTTTATTAAAAATCAAAATTCCATCCAAATTTACAACAAATTTATCAAGATATAACTTCAAAGCTTCATTCATTAACTTTTTGGAATTATTAAGTGCATTAGTCAATTCAAATTTCATTATTAACCAATAATACAATTATTCATTTATCCTAAAAGTAGTCTTCCACTCATCTCTTTCTCTAACTCTAATATGGTGATAGACACTCTTTAAATCTATCTTACTAAAATATGTTGATCCACTCAAACAATCCACAAGGTCATCCATTATTAAAATGAAAATATTTAGTTGATAGTAGTCTTGTTAATGGTTCTATAGTCTATAAGCTTTCTCCATTATCCTCCTTTCTTAGGCGCTAATATGGTTGGTACTACATAGCCTGGACTTAAACTTTATCTAATTAGTTATTTCCTATAAAATTCTTCAGCTTGTCAATTTAACTATTCATTTTTAGTTGGTGTTAATATATGAGATTTCTTATTAAATCAAATTTCTCTTATAATGAGATTCATATGATAAATTTATTCTTTTGACTAATGGTTACCCTTTTGATAAATTATTCAAAATTATCACTATAATCTACCAATTTTTTTAAATCTTTAGATGTGATAACACATTTTCCTTTGTGGTCTCTTCTACCTATTTACACAAACAAAAAAACACCTTCTCCTAGTTAATATCCTTGAAAAATTCTTATCATTAAGAATCAATGCTCTTACATTATAATTAGTTATTTCTATTTCATCCATCAAGGGACAAAGTAGATATATAGATTGAATATCAAATTTCCATGGTCTAATTTTAAAAAATATGATGAACATCCATAGGCATGATATCACACAAAATTTCATCTCCATGGATTTTATTCTTAAATTGAACAAGAAACTATTCACTAACCAAAATTTTATGATCATTTTGTAACCTAGATACTCTATAAAGATTAGGATGTTCTACCCAAGTTTCAACTTAAAATTTTCTACCATCTCATTTGAATTTATACTATCAATACTACCACTCTAAATAACTACTTTGCAACATCTACTTCTAAACTGACATATGTTGTAGTAATTTTTTTATTTGAACTAGTTCATTTTAATCTACTATAGGTTTCAACAAATTACTCCTTGTTAATAATTATTCACCTTCTTTTGCACACTTAATTTCCCTCCATTGGAATGAATTTATTCATCATCATTCACAACTCATGTGGTTCTCTCATTTATATTATATCATATCTCCCTTGTGAATGTGTAAATTTAAATACTATGCGTCCTTCAACTATGCGTTTAAAATAGGTTCCTTTGAATGTCCTTCCACCACTTCTTCCATATTTTCCTCTACTTCATTGATAATTTCCAATATAATTATGGTGTTAGAATTGTGAAAAAAGTGAGCCATAGGATCAAACAATGAACAAAGACATTTTTTATGCGAGAGAGCTGCAAACAATAATATGCAATATCCTCAACAAGAAAAAGATATATTAGAATGAATCTCAAGAGTTTTCAAGATCATGAGTCCTCAAAAGGTTGTGAAAAGGTTATCATAATATAATTAGGGTTGAGTGCTATATAGGAGCAACTCTAAATGATAAAGGGATTAGATCATGACAATTTTCAACATGACATGTGGTGAGACATAATGATCTAATAATAGCTCTCTAGTTAACATAAAAAATGACATCCGACAAATTCATCGCCAACAATTCATGAAAGGAAAATTCACTCCCAATAATTCACCACTATGGAAAATTCACTGACGGAAAATTCACCACTAACAATTCACCAAGTCTTTGAAATATATATTAAAAAATATTGGTGAATTGATGGCGGTGAATTTTTCGTCAGTGAATTTTCCATGGCGGTGAATTGCTGGCGATGAATTTTCCTTTAGTGAATTGCTAACGATGAATTTTCCTAGAGCCATAAAAAATACTCCTAAGTTTAGCTTAAGTGCATGAAATAAATTAGACTAATAATTAATTATTATCTAATGCATGATTACTCTAACACCACCTTAAGATGAACTTAGGGAGTAGCTTAAAACCCTAACAAGAGAATGCATGATGGGTCTTGGAAAATAAGGATTGGTGAGGTACCCATGTACAAACAATTTATTAAAATTGTGAAAAAACATGAGCCATAGGATCAAACAATGAACAAAGACACCTTCCATGCAAGAGAGGTGCAAACAATAATATGCAATATCCTCAACAAAAAAAGCTACAAAATCAACCTGAAAGTCTTCAAGGGGATCATGAGTTCACAATAGGTTATCAAAAGGTTATAATAATACAATGAGGGTTGAGTGCTATATAGGAGAAACCTTGAACGATAAAGGGATTAGATCACGACAAGTCAACATCTAATGCAATGAGATAAAATCATCTAATAATAGCTCACTTTAGTTAACATAAAAAAGCACTCCTAAATTTATCTTAAGTGCATGAGAATAAATTAGACTAATAATCAATTAAAGATTAATTAATTATTAGCTAATGTATGATTACTCTAACACCCCCCTTAAGATGAACTTAGGGGTAGCTAAAAACCATAAAAATAAATAATGCATGATGGGTCTTGACAAACAAGGCCTGGTGAGGTATCCATGTATAAACAATCTAATTTTTCATGACTGAAGAAAAGGAAAAAAACACTATGGGAGAGAAATCCTCTCCAAAAGAGAAAAAATAATGAAGGACTAAGAAGCCTCCAAAATGGTGTGAAGGAATAATAAGCCTCCAACCAAAATAATGTCCCAAAAAATAGGAACATGAAGAAGTCGTAGACAATTGTCAAAAGATGATTGATATAGTGCTAAAATGAATAACCTCCAATAAAAAATATAATGATTAGGATCAAGAAGATAATAATTTGTATGAGTGCCCCCAATGACACTACTTGAATCTAATAGGTCAAAAAAGGAAAAATATGTAGAAATCAAAGATACATATGACACATGAGTCTACATGAATGGCCCAAATGATACTACTCAACATGCAAGATGCAAATTGAAAATATAGGTACTAATAGTCTGAAGAACATTGATCAAACTTCCAAAAAATAGCAATGCAAGAGTGTCCATATGGAAAATTCCCCATCTCACTGAAATGTATTGGTAATCAGCTGCTACATTCATCTAGTACATAGGAACAAGAAATAGATACATTGATCACTCCAAAACAGAACCAAAGAAGCATTATCACCAATAGTAGAAACAAAGAAAAGACAAATACACTAAAACTATGTGAAACCAAGAAGTGAATGTAGGAGAAACAAGAACATTTTAACATGCACAAAAGAGTACCTACAAATAAAAAGGGTGTGCAAAATAAGGCACACATGCATGAGGCAAGAATCACCAGGATTCACTACTATCGTGGAAGGGACACTCACTTGACATAGGTTGGATGGAAAAATAAATGGCCTACACAATCCCCCATGGCACTTTATATCATAGTGTGAGTAAAAAAGGCACAATAGGATCTATGAAATCTCTAAAAAGTATGCACCAAAATGATACTTTATCTCAGTGCATCTACAAAAGAGAATGTGCTTATAAAACTTGTCTAAAATTCTCAAATAGGACAAAAGTACTGGAAATACATGTAGAATAGCCAAAAAAGAGTCATCCCACACAAATAGGAAGTTTCTAAGAGCTAAAATGTCCAAGTCATTCACCAAAGTGTGAAAACAAAAAAACTAAATTAAATATACCTAGAGAAAAATATTGAAAAAGTGCATAGATGGCTATGAAGAGTTCTGAAAAATCATCCCAACACTGTTAGAACCACAAAAAAATGGAGAAATGAGTCAAAAGTTATGAGTCTGAGAGTGAAAATAACACCTCTAATTTAAATAGATTATATAATGTACCAGAAGCAAAAATGGTGATGAGACCCACACCACTAGAAATTTGATGGAACCAGCTTTCCAACAGTATCTTGTTCACCCAATTTCAATATCATACACCCAAGTTATGGAAAAAAGAAAAAAAGAAATTCTTTAGAGTAAAATGGGGCTTGAAGGGGCCTACCTATTGTTCGTACTACTGATGTAAGAAAAATATTCCCTAGAATATTCTCTATGTTGGTAAAAAAATTGATTGCTGGTAAAGGGCATCAAAAATGTGGAAACCGTGGGTATATGGAGAAATGTCAAAATATTCTTGGAAAAGATTCCTTGTACAAGACTATGTGGGCCGCCATTGAAAAAATAAAAATGAGCATGTCATAAAAAAATTGAGTGTCACCAGTACATTGGAATGGCCACCAAGTAGCTGGTTATTATCGTCAGCCGACACAAAGACTATCAATCGTGGGGGTAAAAACCCCATCGACGAGGAACTTGGAGCTTGTAGGCCTGTCACCACGTGCAGGTACCCTCTAACAGTGCACCCCAAACAAAATTAAATATGCCACCCCATAACTTTTTTAATTTTTTATTTAATTTTTTTAAAACTAATCAATACAAAAACTTTTATTTAAATAAAAAGTAAAAATCAATAGTCGTATAGGGGTCGTACGACCCCTATACAAAATATTTTTTCCTCAAAGCTTCTGATAGGGAATATGAGTAAATCTATAGTCAAAATTCATCGAATCAACTTCCAGAATGCAACAGTGAGGTTCTTTTCAAACCAAAAGGCACCTAAAAAATGTCCAACTCCAAAAATTGCAAAAGTTAATGGAGATTCTAGATTTGAAATCTATAACCCAAGTTGAAGAAAACCCTCATAAATCAAGAAGGGGTTTGTTAAATCCATGCTCTGATACCATGTTAGACTTGTGAAAGAACATGAGACATAAGATCAAACAACAAATAAAGAAACCTTCTAGGAAAGAGCATTGCAAACAATAATATGTAATTTCTTCAACAAGAAAAAGCTAGAGAATGAACCTCAAGAGTCTTTAAGGAGATCATGGGTTCTCAAAAGGTTATCAAAAGGTTATGATAATATAATGAGGGTTTACTGCTATATAGGAGCCACCCTAAATGATAAAGGGCTTAGATCATGAAAAGTGTAAACATCTCATGCAATAAGAAACAAATGATCCAATAATAGCTCACTTTAGTTAAAATAAAAAACACTACTAATTTTAGCTTAAGTGCATGAGAATAAATTAGACTAATAATCAATCAAATATTAATTAATTATTAGCTAATGCATGGGTAAAAGTACAAATTTGTGTCACACTTTCTGTCGACTTATCAACACAAGTGAATTTAAGTATTTCTAACTAAAAACCTATTTTTTGTCAAACATATGATCTTATAAGATTTGTTCTAGCTAAGTTACATATGTCCACAACTTTTCCAGCTAAAATTGTTGGCTAAAAGCATATGTAGCACCACTTTGAGGCCAATTTACCAAAAAAATAGATTTATTTGAAAAATGATGTTTCAACATTTGTTACTCATGTAAATAACATTTTTTTAGAATATAAAAAAACCCTTTTGTAGATCCATAAGTGTAGTTTTCAGAAATATATATCTTAATAATTTAATTATCATTTATATTTTCCTTTTTATTTTTACTAAAAGTAGGTTATCAACACAAAATATTAGGTTGATTACCATGTCAAGGAAAAATAGTAAAACTTATCAAACATATTTGGAAAAAATATGATGCACTAGAAAAAAGTATCTATATCAAGATGGTATAATTTTTTTTCTATTTTAAATAAATAGATAATATGAAAGTTGATGTCGGATGGAAATAACTATGTTTTAATACACACACATTTTACTATTTATTTAAAAATATATATTTATCAAAATTGGAAAAAAAATCCATGCACTAAAGTTTCAAGTTATAAATACACATAAAATAATTGAAGGAAAAAATAAAAATTACTATATAAAGATTGACGTCTCATGAAACTTCATTTTTCAACAGTTTTTTACCAACTAAATTATAGTGCTAATTTATAAAAACTATATTCAAATATTTTTTTTAAATAAAAGTATAAAATATACTAAAAATAAATATTTTATTAGCTTACATCATTAAAAAATTTAAAACATATGTCACTTTTTAGTGATTGAAGTTTAAAAGTTCAATCGGTGTTGGTCGTTTCCTTTAAAAAGTGTGACATAGCCTTGTACTTTTACCCACATGATTATTCTAACACAATCTTATCTCTCACAATTGGAGAAAAGGAGAAACCACATGGGAAAAACTCCTCTCTTAAAGAGAGAAAGGTGAATGAAGGATTGAAAAATCTTCAAAGAAATGTGAAGGACTAAGAAGCCTTTAACCAAAACAATGTCCAAAAAAAAGAGGAACATGAAGAACATCACTAAAAGATGAAGAAGTTGTAGACAATTGTTAAAAGATGATTGTTATAGTGTTGAAATGAACAACCTCCTCTGAAATAGATGATGATCAAGATCAAGAATATAATAATTTGCATAAGTGTCACTAATGACATTACTTAAATCAGATGAAAACAAAGAAAAACATCTAGAGCTTGAAGATATAAATTTGACACATGAATCTGCATGAGTGACCCCAACAACACTGCTCAACATGCAAGTTGCAAGTAAGAAATAGAGGTACCAATAGTCTAAAAAACATTGATAAAATGAAAATGGAAGGTCACCTCCAAAACATGAATTTAAGAATGTTCATATGGTAAATGCTCCATCTCACCAAAATGCATGGGTAACCAATTGATGCATCTTCCTAGTACATAAGAACAAGAACTAGATACATACATCACTCAAAAAATGAAACCAAGGAAGCATTATCACCAACAATAGAAACCCCCCATTAATGCTAACAAGGGAGAGCCAAGATAGGCACACTAAAATCGCGTGACACAAAGAAATGCATGAAGGATAACCAAGAACATTTAAACGTGCATAAAATGGCACTTAGAAATAAAAGAGCGTGCAAAATGAAATACACATGAATGAGACATGAATCACCAAGATTCAATGTTGTTGTGGAAGAAACACTCACTTGAAAAAGGTGTGATGGTAAAACAAAAGGCATACACAACTTCACCCTGGAACTTTATATCATCGTGTGATTACAAAAGGCATAACAAGATGTGCAAAATCCCCAAAAAGTATACACTAGAAGGGAACTTTATTTCAATATGTCTACAAAAGAAAAATTACATGCAAAAGATGTCTAAAGTGCCCAAATAGGAAAAAAAATGGAAATGCATGTAGAACAACCTAAAATAAGTCATCCCACACAAACAAAACGTTTCCAAGAGCTAAAATGTCCAAGTAATTCATCAGAGTTGGAAATCACAAAAATTAAATAAAATGTACTTGGAGAAAATTTTGAAAAAGTGCATGGATGGCTATGAAGAGCACTAAAAGGCCATCCCAACACCACTAAAATTTTGAAAAATAGAGAAAAAATAAAGGTGAAAACATCACCTTTGACTTCAATAATATATAGAATTAACCAATAACAAAAATTGGTGATGAACTCACACCACTAGAAAGTTCATGAAACCAACTTTCCAACGATATCTCATTTGCTCAATTTTGATAACCAGGCGAAAAGTTATCACAATCTTGCTAATCTTACTAAAATTACAAAAAAAAAAAATGTTTAGCTCCTTAAGGGCTACGCACTGGTTGCCCATTGACCATGGGGTGGCATATTTTTATTTTTATTTTTGGTTAAAAAGAAAAAAAGTAAAAAAAGCACAGAAGATTTCAAATTTGCTCTTGTAACCCTAGTTGGGAAATGTAGAGGAGGGGATTTGTTATTATTGAGGTGATTAGGTATCAAGGAGAAATAACCATAAACTACATCAAAAGACATTGCACAGGTGACAATATAAAATGATGAAGAGTGTTTATTTATGTTTTACACAAAATTAAAAGACGAGTTTCAAAAATCGAAAGAGCATATCACAAAGGTATTTTGGATAAACTGACAATCTATTGACCAAGGATGAAAGCATAGTTTGTGGACATCCCCATGGCACATTAGCATCTCGTATGGACCAAAAATTATGAATGTTTCAAAAAATAGTAAAGTGGCTACTAACAGTTCTGATAATTGGAAACTCTTAAAATGCGAGAAAATGAAAGAGAATAGCAAAAATTAAAGTGAATGAAATATGGATGACAAAGCAAGAGAAAAGGAAGAAAATACTCACAAATAACCAAGAGTTGAAGCCTCCAACAAAGAAATATCTTCAATACCTATGCACATAAGGTCAAAGAAAAATGTTAAGGTGGTTTAGGGATTTACCTTAGTCATAACCCCACTTTATTGCTTCCACCTTCATGAACAACTAGAAATGATAGAGAAAGATAAAATAGGCATGATTGAAGAAGAATTGGATATTCTAGAATAATGTGCTAATTAGATTAATATACAATGAAATGAAGATTTATCACAGTTACCCTTCTTTACCAAGATGAGAATGTCGAAAGGGAGAGGTTGCAATCTCCAAGCTTGAAAGAAGTATGTTGATAATACCAAATATTTAATGTAATATGGTTGTGAGAGAAAGAAAATGTAATGGAGATGGTGGAATGGAAGAAAATAAGTTGTGATGAAGGAGCAAGAGAGAGTGAGAAGAGAGTCCAAAATTGAATGTTTTAGGGAGGTTTATGCATATAGGAGTCATCCTAGTCTATCTATGAGCTAGTAGACGTGTTACATTTGTTGATATGAAATAATTGTAACATCTATAACTATTACAATTGGGAATCAATTCAGGATATTCACACAACATGAAAATTTATGTACGACACATGTTTGTATGAGACATAAATTCACCTTAACAACATGGAACAAACAAGTTAAGCAATTAAGGACCAAATTAAAGTTGGATAAAAGGAACCTTGCATTATTTTCTTTAATTTATCTAAAGGGGGGGCTCATTGAATGTGAAATTTCATAGCATGCAATTTATGACATTACATTTTTCCCCCACTTTAGTGAGCTTCTGTATTCTAGAAGATTGAGCTAAAGTAGAGAGAGAAAAAGGTTGAAGAGAATATACCCAGGATGAAGATGAAACAAGTCTTCAATCTTATGTATGTGATTGTAAAGTTGAGCTAGGACACAAATATGACATAAATCTTCTATTCTACAAATCTAACTATAAATTCACTACAAACATGTTAGCTGCAGACAACCATATTAAGAGAAAAAGAAAAAAATAGACATGATAAATCCGATCAAATATAAAAATTATGTTGATAAGTATGGATAGAGCTATTATGTGCAGTGATTTCCTTTATTCACTATTATGTGCAGTGATTTCCTTTATCAGGATGAGTTGCTATCTAAAGTGTTTCCATGTTCCCATAACTAAGGCTTGTTCAAACAAACAAAACCTACATGAAGTGAACACTATCCAAACTCAACCTTTTAACAAACAAAAACCTTTTAGTCCTGATGATTTTGACATGTTAGACGAAGCCCTTGAAGACTTCCTCTCGCAAGGTTCATCCACTAAGGATTGTTCACATAAATCTAAGAAAAATGAAGTAAACATTATTCAACCTCAACTTATCATCTATCCTCCTTTAAATAAACCTCAACCTTCAGACAAACATGTCCTTACCCTTGATGCACCTAAAGAGAATGTATTGCAACAACTAAATTATAACAATGTTTCTCATACATACAACAAAAGGAATAATAGACAACCTAAACCTAATCATGTTTTGTTACCATTAAAAAATCTTGTGTTTCCTAGTGCCCCTTGTTTACCATCACATAGTGGAGAGGAGTATGATCTTGTTGAACAACTTAAGAATACTCTTGCTAAGATTTCCTTATGTGATCTTATTAAATCTTCACCTAGCTACCACACCATGCTTCAAATGGCCTTGCAATAAGTTGCAGTTTCTCCTAATACAAATGCAAATGATGTGGTAGCTCTAATGTGGTAGCTCTATAGGGACAATTAGGTTATAGTGGAAAAGGACGTGGAAAGAAAGAACAAGGAATCCGTGTCCCTATAGAACCTAACACACAAGAAACGAAAAATGGTTTGGGATACTGTCCTAAAATAACACAAGCAAAGAAAAGAACACCATTAAACATCAACACCATTATGTACAAAATGTAGACACGTAAAATGTACTGATTGATCCCGTGCATCTGATCTTGATTTACTAACACCAGTCTATCCTGAATCATCTCCTTTGCTAGTCATTTAATTAAATAATCTTTATTTAATTAAATTCATCATATTTCATCTTTTAATTAAATAAATCAATTTTATCTAATTAAATTACTATCTCATATTAATTAATTAAATTATTTTGTTTAATTAATCCTATTCCCTCTTTTAATTAAATAATTTAGTTTATTTAATTAAGCTCTAAAGTCATATCCTTTAAATTAAATAAATTAATCTTTATTTGATTTAAATCTAACACCATCCTCTTTAACTGAATAGATCAAATTTATTTAATTAAATCACTAATATTCATTATTCCTCTCATTTTGATTTATTTAAATCCTAAAATCAAATTCAAAAGTCAAAATCAACTAATCTTCATCAAAATTAATCAAATCCTGATTAATGCTAACACTAATCACTCAAATCCTCTAGATTTAGCAACTTGCACAATAAATCAATTTATTTGATTTATTAAATCTTCCATTTTCATTAAAAAAGGCATCAAAGAGGGAATATTCTTCAAATTAAAAAAATCCCTCCAAAAAGATTTGTACATCCAACAAGGCATTGAAAGCCTCTTACATGTCCTTTTCCTTGAGCCAAGTGGCATTAATTCCCTTTTTCTTCTCCCTCCAACATGTCACTTCCTCAAATTTGAATTTCCACCTAATTGCATTTAATTGCACAATGACCAAAATGTGCTCCACTTCTATCCACTCACATGTTGACAAGTGGCATTTTCCCATTGGTTGATTTTTTATCCCACATTCATCCTATTCTTCAATCCTCCATCATTCTTTCTTATAAATAGAGGCCTCCTCTATTGTATCAATCCTCCACAATCTTCTTCACAATCCATGTAAGATCATGATGCATAAGTTCATCCATTGTTCATCAAGTTTTCATCAACATTTCATTATTTCATAGCTAGGTTATGGAGAACTTTCATCAAGAAGAATCATTCAATCATCAACAATCATCATCAAGCTTGCAAGGAATTGGGAAAGGGCTATTTTCCACATCAAAATAGCACCAATTCCCCAATGGGATTGAGAGTTTGTTTATTTTGAGCAAGATTAGATACCTTTTACTTGTGTTCTTCATGTTATTTCTTGTTCTTGGTATTTCAAATGAATCTTATGGGGAATGTTGTTTCTAACTTGTTTATTGGACTAATAATGTGTTTGTTATTTATGTTTGTATAGATCTAGGATCACCATTCACATTTTGGCACTAGAAGGAGGGTTGCTTGGAGGAAATTAACACGTTTTTCTTCAAAATTTTGTTGTTTTTTGAAACTTTTTGTGTCTATAAGAAAGTGTGCCATTGAAAGAGGAATTGCATTGCTATCAGTCCAGTGGTGTTATTTAGCGACACTATCAAACTTCAAACTATGGCGTTGAGTCATTCCCACCAGAAATTTGAATTCCAAATAGTGACACTTGAATCATCCTTCTGTTGACCGGTCACCCAAACTCCAAACTCTGCCATTGGTCAAAATAGTGCCGCATTTGCGCTCACTAGTTTTTCCATAGTCCACTACTATCAGTCCCAACAATGCCATACAATAATGCTGACTTCTTCAAACTGCGCTACCATCACAAACTACACCACTGGAGTTGGGTAAAAGGTAGTTTTCAAATTAATTTCAGCATGTGTTTTTTCATTTTGATTAATTTTCACTCCTAACTAATTTTTGGCCTCTGTTTCTATAGTTTTAACCAGTATTTGTAGGTGGGATTGATCAAAAGTCAGGGGAGAAAGGAAGGATTTTTCTTTATGAATTCTTCTTTCTATTGTATCAAGTGTTTTTAAACACTTTGGAAGAGATTATAATTCCATTCTAAGGATTTGCTACCTTTCAAGGTTTTGGACTTAATAAATTTCATTTTGGATCTAAAAAGAACAAAACAAAGGGGTTAAAAAGAATATTAGGAACTTACTACATTTTGTTTTGGACTTAACAATTGGCCAAACAAATCTCACACTTCAAAGTTGGTGCTTAAAAAAACTCATTTTCTTGCTTTGAAGGTTAAAATGAACATGTGCCTTTTATGTTTTGTAATCCCTTATCCAAAGTAATATCATTTAAAAGAAGTATGCACCTCTCTCACACCTCACGGTGATCTTGAGAATCAAAAGGATTTTTGTGATATTAAGCTGTATAAGTGATTACCTCCATACTTCAATTTGGATTCTTAAAATTGAACAAAATATTGCTAGTGTGATTGGAGTATATCGCATGTGTTCTCTCTTTTTTTCTCAAAAAATATTGATCAAAGTATGGATGTGCTTGCTTGCTTTTGTTTATCCTTAGAGGGCCTCCCTGGTGGGAAAAATTAATCACCCAAGGGAACAACCCAACTAGGAACATGCTAAAGCTAAGCGACTTCCAACCGATATATAAGTGTGGGTACTTGAGGAACGTTCAAGTATCACGAGGATTGTTCTAACAAGAAGGGAAGCAATGGTCTCTTTCTGTATGGATGATCCCCATGAATAGAATACCTATACTAGAAAATTTTGTTTAGAAGTCCAAATCCTTATCTATTTGTTGGTGCAAGAACAGTCATTCTGAATATACCCCGCATTCTTGCGGTTCTTGGTAGAGATGAGAAGTATGTCATGGGAGTTTCATGGGTACTAAAGCTTGTCTGACCCATAGAAGTGAGTGTCATGGAGGGGAGCCAGTGTGGTCAAGCTTTTAATCATCCACCAAGAATAAGCACAGCTGGATTTATCCAAGTGGGAATTCAACAAATGGTGTCTCTTTCTATCCTAGGATTGCGCATCATTTTGGAATCAAAAACACTTTTCTTGGATCTAAAACATTGGAAAACAAACATTCAACCATGATCATCAAATTTCCAACCCTTTAAGGAAGCAAATACCTTTGACAAAATCCAAGTGCTATTGCTTTCCCTAGGGATTGTATCCTTAGAGGCTTCTAAGTATTTGGATTTACATCTTAATTTTATCTCACTAAAGTCAACATTAGGGAACTAGTGCATTAATTTCCTTGATTTCAACATAATGGACTTTGTGGGATGAGAAGAAATTAGGACATTAGACATTTAGTTTGAAAAGCTAAGGCAAGAAAGTGTTTGTGGTAAAAATAATCCATTAAGCAAAGATTAAATCAATTGAACCCCACACATGTGCTTGTTATCTTTTGTCTTATGTTCTTCCAAGCAAAACATTGGTCTTTTGGTTTGAACTACTCTTAGAGAAATGCATGTTATTCAAAACCTTGGTATTGTAAACAAGTCTTTCTTAGGTTCATTTAGGATCAAAATCAAAAATTTCATCCATCCTCAAAACTTCAATCAAAAAGAATCTCACAAACAACTTTTGAACCATTGGAAAAATCATTTGTTGTGCCCTCAGCACACACGCTCCATTCGGAATGGGGACCCTTTTTTCTTCTTTCATCTTGCTGGGTCATTTTTGTCATTGCCTCATTTTTTGTGCCCCCTTTTTGGTGTCCTAGGTGGTCAACATACCTCCAAAGTCTCATCTTAAGTTGACAGTATTTCACCCCTTCAATTTTGTCAAGTCTTGGTGCCTTGTGGATTCTCCTTGGCAGTTTGCCTCTGCCAGCGATCTTGGAGCCTGTTGGGCCCACCCCACCGGGTTTCCTTGGCCGGGTTTTCCCCTTGACTTCGCCCTTCCAAACATCGGAAGGATTCCGCCTCCCTAGGCCTCGAGACCTGGCTCCCTCTTTTTCGTCTGATGAAAATTACAAAAAAATTTGGCTACTTTCGCCCCCTCCGGACTTCCACTCCCAGAATTCTATATGGACTTCGCTGTTCCCGACGGAAAATCACTGACAGAACTCCGCCCTCCAGGAGTCGAAGTCCCCTTCACCACCGGTGGTTTCTGAACTAAATTTCCAAAATGACGAACCTACGACGGAACTCTGTCTTCTGGGCCCCGAGATCCCCTCGGCCGTCGGTACACAAAATGAATCTTAAATGGCCGCCGCCTTGCATCTTTCTGGTCCCCAGACCCCGGACCTCCTGCCGCCGTCTGCGAATTCAAATCCAGCAACCAAACAACCGATTGTACCTACATTAAATGGGGCGTTAAATACATTTTGGGGTATAAATATCTTGCCCAACCTGTCATTTTCACTTGTCAGGATTACAGAAGGAGATCAAAGTGCTTGTCAGAGAAGTTCACTGCCTTTGTCGATCACCACCTTCATCAATCACTGCCTTCGTCGATCACCGCCTTCACACCCGTTGCCACCACTTGCCGATCCTTAGTGGATTTCGCGCCTCCTCCCATCAAATTCCTGAGGTAGGTTTTTTGTTTTCCTTCCTAAGAAGTTTTTATGGTTTTAATGCCTAAAATGATGAACATGGGTCTAAAACACTTTTAATTGATAAAACATGATGAAATTCACAAAACCCATGTCTTGGAACCTTCAAAAAATGTCCAAAATTCCCTCAAGATCAATCCAGAACTTGGCTCGCGCACGACTGTTCTTCTGCCAGGGGCATTCGTATCGCCCGGGCCTGGGCCCCTCCATCGTCATCAGGGCTTATCAAAATTGAAACATCTTTTGCAGAATGGTCGCACCCTCTCCCAGGCTTGGATCCTTGGGTTTCTGCTGGCGGTTAGCCGTCAGGCATCACAAACTTAAACTTCAAAATTTTAGCTTCTATTTTGGTCTCCTGGGGCTACGCCCCCGGACTTCTGCATCCAATATTTCGCCAAGCTCCTACTGTTCTGAACGGCGAGCCTGCCTCGTCCGCTTGAGCCTCAGAGCCCGCCCTACCTTTCGCTGTCCAGTCTTGTGCGCAAACCCACCTTCTGGCACCCCACTGGGTCCCGATTGGCAGACTTTCGCGGGCGCTTCGCCGTTTCAAACGTCAATCCATTGGCATCCTCCCACCTCTCGGATCTTGACCCTCCTTTCACCGTGAGGCCGGTAAATGCTCACTTTTGGCATCCTTGCCCTTGTTGGGCTCTGCCATCCCCAACGGTTCAAAAGAGAAAATCACACCCGCCTTTTCGACCTCTCGGCGCCGCCCTCCCGATCACCACGAAAACTTAATATGAAAATATGACTCCCAACCTAAGTGTTGGGTCCGGTCTGCTAGGCCACCCCCTCGGGACTTCCGTTCGACGATCATCGTTCTGAATGGCGAAAGCATAACGGCTTCCCGGCTCCGCAAGATCGAACACTTTAAAACTTCAAAATACCGGCCGCCCTTGGACCCACTGGGTTCCGGACCCCAGAATTCTGTCCTCGGAATTCCTTTTATTTCTGGCTGTTTCAAACAACCAACCTTGGAAGGATTTCCGGCCCTGTACCTCCGGATGCTCCCAAAATGATCCAAATGACCTCAAATTTGAAATTTGATCTTGACTCACGTGCTCAAATTCAGCCTTCACCGTCATTGAACTTTTGAACTACCAAAATCCAAAGGAAAGAAATCTCTCAGATCTCCCTACCCTTTTTTCCCTTTCAAAACAACATTTATGCCAGGGAAGTCCATGCCTCTAGGCCCGGATTGTCCAAAATCCCTCAATTGAAGGACTAATGACATCTGGAAGTAAAAGTGTGATGTTTTTTATGAATGATAAAGTTTCTAAATTTGATTTCATCCATGGGATTTTAACTAACATCAAAGCTTTCATGATTGGTTGCACTGATTATGCCTTTGCTTGTAGGATATATGGAATCAGGTGCAGGACCCTCGGGGGTAGCTGTAGAAAAGGACAAAGGAAAGAAGTCAGACAAGACTCCTCATGGAAAAAAGGACAAGGACCAAATGAAGTACCAGTTCCAGGGTGAACCTTTGCACTCGAAGGTTGCTACAAATTAGAAAGAAATCACAGATAGCAATATCGGCCACGTCGATATTGATGAATTTAAGCAAAGGGTTAGAGTCAACCCGACAACCAAGAATGCAACGCTGATCAGGAAAAGTGGGATTGCAAAAGTTGTAGGCATCCCTCCATCCCTCGTGGCCCCTGAGTTGGTCATGGCTTGCAGGCAGGCCTATCAACCCGATACAAGGACAATTGTTGACCGGGATGGGAACATTCTTGCTGACATGTCAGCTGAGGGAATTACAAAGACCTTCCACATTCCCACCTTTGTCGAGATGGAGATGCCTACCATAGAGGAATGCAAAGCGGCATGGGATGACAACCCTATGGGCTGCAAGAAGTTGATAAATCAATGCTAGCTCAAAGAGAAACGGGGCAGTGCTGCGAAGGTTCCTCACAAACTCTTCTGTAGTGATTTTCATGAAGATTACCATGAATTAGTCACTATGCTAAGTAGGGTGATGGGTCTTACTCCTGCTGCCTTCTTTCAGGAGTGGATGGTGTACTTCGTTGAACAGATCCTCCGTGGGAATGAGGACATCACCACAAAGTCCTCATTCTACTAGGGAGGCATAATAAGCGATTGCTTCCATGAGCAGTTCATCAATGTGAAGAAAAGGTCCAAGTTCTACATGACCTCCTATCTGGTCTACTCCTTGGTAGACCAGAGGCAGTACAATGGGTTATTTGTGGCACCTGATGAGGAGCAGGGTCAAAAATTGAAGGCCTATGACAAGTACCCCTAGCTCCAGTTCTGGAATTTCAAGGAGTATTGTAGGGTCAATGACACTTTCATCAGTCATATCATCAGAATGATTGCGAGCAACTTTGAGAGAAGGGTCTCTCATAGTGCTCGGGCCTTCTTGAAGCAGTACGCCTTTATTTTTATTCAGTACCCAAAGTTCACGTACATTCGCACCCAGGGCTTCATAGAAAGGCCAAATAAGCTACCTCGATATCCCAACAATAGGATCATGTTAGAAATTTCCTAGTAGCTCCAACACATACAGTCTATCCTAAGTGGAAAACACTTGGCGGGGATTTCCTACCCCTTAAATTTCGGCCAAGGAATGTATAACTAACAAACTTCCCAGTGCGCTGGGAATTCTGAGAAAGAATTGAACGATTATCATTTTCACGTACACACTGCTCGCCTGCGAATGGACCCATATGGGCATATAAAGAAGGCACTGGGGTCAGGGTTCGCTCATCTGCACCACATTGAAGACTTTTGGGTAGATTGTCAAGATGACAAGGAGGTGCGTGCAAGGCACTACATGCAGATGACTGCATATTTCATAAGAAAGGTGC
This sequence comes from Sequoia sempervirens, assembly GCA_007258455.2. Lineage (NCBI taxonomy): Eukaryota > Viridiplantae > Streptophyta > Pinopsida > Cupressales > Cupressaceae > Sequoia > Sequoia sempervirens. The sequence continues at coordinate 27,014 of VDFB02030071.1, read as the reverse complement.
AACCGTTCCCCATACTAGATCAAGTCAAAGAGGATGGAAGCACCGTAATGGACACCAAATACCTTGCAGTCGCCAACTTGCCGCTACCAACAATAGATTGGGACGAGCAGGAGGTTGATGACCTTGACATTATAACCAAGCCGATCTTTGCCCGCACCAAAGAATGGGTTGATGGGAAAGTGGCCCAATTAAAATAGCAAGGGTTGGTCTTGACATATGAAGGGCTCAAAAGTGAGCCAAGTGCCATGGAAGAGGCTATTACCACTACTTCAACGGGCGGGACATCCAAATCTCCTCCAGTCACCAGATCCAGAAGAGGAAAGAAACATAAATAGAGTAGTCTCCGAATCCCAAAGTATATACAAGGAAGGATCTAGGGGGCTCACCTTCTAAAAGGCTTAAGCAAATAGGGGGCACCACAGAGCAGCTCATAATCCAAAAGGAAGGAGAAAAGGGGACAGATCAGCTTGACCCTCTTTTGGCTCCCCCTGTCTCGGCTGCCCCATTATCTACCTCCCTGGCCATGGTTGCCACATCCCCGCCGGCGGTGGACATCTAAGTCCATCTTGCCCCTTCACCTCCGATCAAACATGTAATAGTGATTGAATCCTCCTTTGCCATGACTACTCCTCCTTCCTTTGCTGCCATGTCGCCTACCACATCGCTCCCTTTAGCTCTAGTGACGACACCAATACCCACTTCCACCTTGCCGGAGGCCTTCTTGAAGCATATGTAGAATCTCCCTTTCGAGCTCTCCCAGGTCCTTATGGACCCAACTCTTCAAGTGGCCCTGGCGCAGGTCCTCACTACTGCTAAACCTTCGCAACCTCCAGTAGGACCATCGGCTATGGAGGCCACCATGTTGATTTCTGAGGAGTGGGAGAGGCAAGAGCAAGAGACCTCAAATCCATTTGAAGAGGAGGCCAATGAATACCACGAACACTGAACAATTGACAGGGTGGCATACGAAGAGGGAGGAACAGGCTCTTTAGAGAGCGGAGATGAGGAGGAGGATGCTGGTGGTAGGGTCATCGTGCAAACCTTTGACGATGATCTTGAAGAAGAGATGGCCCGACAACTAAAGGGCACTGAAGAAGAGGCAGAAAGGTCACCTCTTAGAAAAGAGGGACAACAACAAGAGGACAAGGCAAGAGAATATAAGCCTAAGGGTGAGGCTCAAACTGTCAAGAATATCAAAATTGAGCGGCCCAAGGAGCATGTGCATGAGGATGAGAAAACTGAAGAAAAGAAGGGGGAGGAAATAGAGAAAGAAGAAAGTCCCCAACGACAATTACCTTCCAAGCCCCCCATCAAGCACCTTGTGTTCGTCTAGGACTCTGATGAAGAAGAAGGAGATGCTGCTAAAATGGAAGAAAGGGCCCCTAGAGATAAGAAAATAGAGGTCTTGGCTGAGGAGGGAGAGGGTGATCGTGAATCACCTAAGGAAAAGTCTACTATGCCTAAATGGTTGGAAAGATAGCTTGAAAAGAAAACTCTGGCACCAAAGGACCCGAGAGCAAAGCTTAGAGGCTATCTTAGCCCGAGCGCAGATCACAACTAGAAAAGAGAAGAAGCCTAAGATCATATCCAAGGTAACAATGGATGCTTCCGGGTCTCAAGCAATGCAAATAGTGACGCTAGTAGTGGGCCAAGAAGGAATAAGCTACAAAATCTCCACCATTGATCTAGGAACCGCTACCAGAGAGTAGAAGGTGGGGCATCTTGAGGAGTCAGTGGCTATAGTGGTGTTGGGTGAAAATTATGTAATCAACTTTCGACAGATTACACAACTTGGACTTCAGCCACAGCTATGTGAGATATGAATCTCTCCTCTCGGAAAGGGGAGGCGCCCTTCTTACTGCTAAGAGAAACAATAGTAAATCACAAGTAATTACAAAATGTACACGAAATTCATGGAGTGGGGGGTGTGTTACATTCATCCTTCTCTCTTTTTTCAGAGAAGATGTTTACAATGCTTCACGTGTTGGAAGTTCGAATTCTTGATAACTGCGGCGAACAACTAGCAGTAATGCCAATATCTCTATCTCGTCAAAGTGAAGCGTAGAGATACCAGAAGTAATTAACAACAAACAAATAAATTAAAAAGGGAAAGCTCACGAAGGCACAAAGTCGTTCCGTAGCTTTATCAATGTTGGATCTGCATAAATGTACCGTTTACTACGTTAGAAGCACAAAGTCTTCTTAGACGTAACAATTCTTCAAACAGCATGAACGATTACAAGCACAAAGTCTTGTAGATCATCCAACAAGAGTGTCAATAGCACGAACGATTACAAGCACAAAGTCTTGTAGATCCTTCGACAAAGTATCCAAGAGAATGAATAATTATAAGCACAAAGTCTTATAGATTATCCAACAAGAACATGCAAGAGCATGAATGATTATAAGCGCAAAGTCTTATAGATCATTCAACCAATGATAAAAGAAATACAATGCAATCTAAATAACGAATGTAACACAAAGTTTACATCAACTACTTAGAGTCTTTCAGATTCCTCGAACTAATCACTACCAAATCAGATCAACTTACAAAAGTATCGAATCCAACGCAAAGTTTGGCTTGCAATCCTTTTCTTTATTGATTGAATCTCATTCACAAAGCATGAACGCAAAGTTTCACAAATTTGCTTACAAAAGGGCAGCACTTCGTTGCAAAAGGCTAAAAGATAATATTACAATGAAAATCCCTCACATTATATAGAAAGAGGGATGAGCAAAAGAAGGAAAGAGATTGAGAAAATCAGGGAAAGTTAGGTGAGCGATTTTAGGAATCTCACCTAACTTTGACCAAAGTCAAAGTGTAATTTGTTTTGAAAATATTACATCTTTGGACTTGGTGTAATTACAATTTACAAAATGACATTCAAAAATGTCAAGAAATATTTACAAGATGCATAATGGGATGCCGGAAATGTCTAACACGGAGAACAGGAAGCTTCTTCATGTTTCTTTGCTTAGTGAGTCTTCATACTTCTTCCTGGTCTCCTGCATGAACTTTTTATTTGGAAGAACCAAGATCAAAGGACATCACCTTCGGGATCACTTGACGAGATCTGGAGAGAAACTGCAAGGATGGTGAATCAACAGGCGTTAGCAGAAAAAGCAGCATTGGGAAGTGAAGCGAAAACGATGTTGAGCAAGCATGAAACGAGCAACTAGGCACGGAAAGCGAGAAACGGGGTCCGGAATGGAAATAGAGCGAGTTTGAAGAGACTAAGATAAAAACTGCCAAAAGTGTAAAGGTGCTAAAATTCGCTCCATTGCACAAAAAATGACTAAGTCTGGAAGAAAAGTGCAAAGGTGCTAAAATTCCGCTCTATTGCACAAAAAATGACTAAGTCAGGTAAAAGATTGTGAAAAGTGTAAGGGCGCTAAAATTCAGCGCCCTTACATTTTTGGAGATTTCAGTCTTTGATGCAGGGGCGCTAAATTTTAGCGCCCTTGCACTTTTCAGAGTTAGAATTTATTCTGGCATTTTCAACATGTCATGGCGCTAAATTTTGGCGCTTCAGCATCTTGAGCACATTTTGGAAAAAGGATGTAATGGTGAATGAAAATGGCGCTCGGGGTTTGCAAAGTGTTTGTCTGCATAGAGTTGCAATCGAAATTGGAGAATAAAGAGAAAGCAAGGGTAACAACTTACAAAGATGAAACGCGAAAAATGCTGGAGAGGGAGAACTAAAATCATAAACAATGAAAATGGCGAACTAAAACACTTTTAAGTGAAAGAGAAAATCGAAAACCTAACTCAAGTCGAGCAATAAATTTAGGCACAAAAAGTGGCACGATTGACGAAAGACGCGAAAATCATGAAGAAACGTGCCAGGGCCAAAAAAGTTTAAGTGTCAGGAAAAAGTGTAATGGCGCTAAAATTTAGAGCTATTACATTTTGGAAAAAGTCACTTCATGCAGGGGCGCTAAATTTTAGCACCCTTGCATTTTCCAGACTTAGCCAATTTTGGCTTCAGGGCAGGAGCGCACTTTTTCAGTGCCACTGCATTTCTCACAATTCGCTAAGTACGAACAGTGAGACTTCGCGAAGGAGCTCGTTTCGAAGGTCTTCGCGAGGCAAACAAGGGGGAATGCTCGAATTGGCTATTCGAGACTTGGGAACGCATTTTGAGGTGGCTTGAAAATCACCTCGTTAGGTGTGATTGAACTTCACGAATCCTAGGAAACAGACAAGTTTCGTAGGGGGGTTATCCGTGAATCGAGCGTTGCTAGATTCCATGATAACAAGTGGTGCACCTAATAAAACAAGATAAGGTTTCAAAGGATGAGCTTAAGGCACAAGTAGCTGCTTTGACGAATTACATTCAACAATGGTCCTCAGTAGATGACCTGCCTACCACATCCGTGGCTCCACCCCAACTGTTGTCCAAAGAAAAAATTGACAAGTTGGAGAGAAGAAAGAACTTGGACAAGACTACATAGAGCTAGTTCTGACAGGTCCTGTATGTCGGGAACATGGGTATTAGCCAGGTTGTTCAAATAGCCAACAAGTTCTTGGATCTACAACAATCCCTGGAGAGTACAAGGAAGCTCTGCATTGACTTCCCTGCAACGTATGACTCCACTTATCCAAAGATTGAGGCCATCCTCCAGTTGCCAACAACCACATGGGAAAAGGAGCTTGCATTCAAAAGGAATGACCACTGGTTGAGAGATGTGTGGAGGTGGGATTTTGACAATAGGAAGGAAAGGTTGGAGCAAATAATGAGTAAGGTGGATCCAGACATCGAATGGATCAAGGAAATTAGGGCGGAATGCACTCAATACCTCAAGCTGATGACAGAGTATGACATGCTCGAAGTGTAGATGGGTCTAGAGAAAATAAAACCTTACTTTCAGAAGAGGATGAAGGATGGGATGCCTAGTGAATAACAGTGGAGTTCATGAGTTTTTCTGCCCATGCCTTCGACCAATCAGAGTTGTTCAGAGATTAGGGCATAAAGTATGATGAAGATTGGAGAAAGCTTGAAGATAATGCGAAAGAATGGAGCTACCAGATGTTGCAGTACGAGATCATTGAGGTAGACAAGCTCCAGCTGGTCATTCTAAAATTCATGGAGTATACAACATCAAAGAAGCAGGAGGACAACCCTATTATTAATGAGGAGCTCCAAAAAGATTAGCTACAACAAAAGAGCAATTAGCAAAAGAAAAAAATGCTACAGTACCGTCACTAGAGGACAAAATAGGGAAGGAGACAAAAATGCAATTTTAAATTGTAATATATTGGGGGTTGGTGAAACCCTATTTTGTAATGAATCTTGGCCACACAATGAGAATTAATCTTGGCAATTCATTTAACTTTCTGGACACTATAAATAGGGTTCTCCTCTCATTTGAAAAGAGAGTTGAGTTGTTGTAAAGACATACTGCTGAATTTTTTTAATGAAAATACATTGACTTGGTGAATTTTCTAATTTCTTCACATGTTTCATGGCTCAATCTCCATTGTTAGTTACTTTACTTAGATCTATATTGCTGCTCTAGTTAGATGTGTTCTTGCTTTGATAGATTTTAGAAATGTTGTTTTGTGGCTGTGAAAATTCCTGCTGTGTAGATTCCTTCTTAGTCCATACTTTTTGTTGTTTGTTGCTGGTAGATAGCTATGCAAAGTTAGCCTGGACTTAAATTCAAAGCTGCTCCACACTTTTATCCTTGTTCATCCATGCATATGGTGAATGAAAGGTGAAATATTTGCAGACCTTAGAAGATAGCACAAATTTCATGAGACTGTGAGATTTCTGGTTAAGTGAAATATTATTTCAAGGAAGTTGTCCATTGCAGGAACTCCATAATTACTGTTCACAGTTAGTTGCAGATCCAAGAACCTTTCATCTTCCCTGCTCTTTTCCTTTTTTTTAGAAATAGCATGTGCTAAGGTTCATTGCACATTGTAAAGCCAAACTTGAAGAAACATCGAAGTTTTGGACCGCTGTCCGAACCTGCAGCAAAGTGAAACTTGACCTCCATCTTAGAAACTTCAGAATTGAAGATCTACCTCACATCCAGCTATGTAAGTCCGCCCTGTGATTACCAGCAAAATCACATCAAAATTATCTGAGGAGTTCTATGCAAGTCATGACTTGACACCCGAGAGACCTTGGGTAGATTTTCAGGAACTTGCAGTTGGAAGTTTCCTTTCAAGAGAGGTAGTGCACCTGTGTACTTCATGTGTTGAGATAGTGTGCAAAACACCCATCAACATCATTCATACTAGAAATTTGGAAAAATCCTTCAAATCAACATCAAAATCACCTTGTTTGGCTAAGTGTGTGTGGATGAATCCTTCCTCATACATCTAGTTAAATTATCATCCATGTGGACAAGTTTATTCCAAGATAACATGTAAAATCTTGGGGTTTATAAGTCCATTATCCAAATCAAATCAAATCCAATCCAAATAAACAAATCCAAAAATCCCTAAAGTCTAGTATCCCTCCAAGGTTCCTAAAAGTTCAACACCCATATCATTCACCCCTTTCATCCTTCATCTCATCATTGGTCCTAAATCCCTTAGAGGTCAACAAGGTCAAAACACAAGAAGAACATGGAATATAAACTTCATTCATACATCATGAGTGGTCTAAATCAACCAAACTATCAAATCCTTACAATGCCAATTGATTATAAAAACTCGCATTTATGCAATCCATACAGGGCATCATTATCTCCTACAAACCTCAATGGTACAACAAATGTGAGTATGCCCAATCTAAATTTTGGAACACCCTTCCCTATGATAGATTTAAATTAAAGTTAGAACTTACAAATCTATCGACCAAACAATCAATGCATGAGTCTTCAACAAAACAACATTATCCCACCAAATCCATACATGCCAAATGTGAATATACCTTGAAGTACATGTTTACCAAACATGAACATTTCAAATGCAACACTTGGTAAACTTTGGAATATATATGTTTTTGAATTATACAAATGTTGTTCAAAGTCCAAACAATATGTTAATGACTCCATTTATTAATCCTAGTTAAGGTAACACCATGCAAAATCAAAGTTACCTAAATGAAGGCAATGTGATTCCCAACCACAACAATGTTCAATTTCAACCTATAATTGTAAATATAAACATCATCCCAAATCAAAACATTGTCCAAAATCAATTTGTCCATGATCCTATACAAACACCACAAGTATACATTCCAAATATGCTTGAACAAAAACCAAATCAACTATATCAAGGGTGTCAAGATCAAAATCAAGATCAAATTTTGCAAGATAAAATTTCTACATTTACCAAAATAGTTGATTCATTGCACCAAAATACATCTCCACCCCAAAATCAATACACTCTTCCATTGGTCAAACCATGTAATAAAAGAATTGAGTTGTGTCCACAACCACATCAAGAACAATATCTGCAATGTCAAGAGGTTGGATATCATGATCAACATCAACAATGAACCCAATCACCACATCTCAAAGATCAATCACCACATCTCCAAAATCAATCACCACAAGGTCAATTTAAAGTACAAATATCACAAGGTAACAAAAAAAAATACACACCACTTGGGGAACCAATCAAATCAGTCATGATGGAACAGTTGATACAAGAAAATATCATCAAAATCCCCGTTTATGAAAATTATCAAGAGCCTCAAGTTACACCACAAGGGTATAACGAGAAGCACCTTTGTGATTTTCACAAAATAAAGGGGCACACAACGTCAAGTTGTATTCGACTCAAAAATCTCATCCAAGACCTTATTGATAAAAAAATAATAACTATTGGGGACAATGATGAAGATTTAACCACTAGTGATAGCAGTGATAATCTGCCTACCACAATTGTTGAAAACAATGATCAAGATCTATCCATCAATGAGCACATTGAATATGTTTCTACCTCATCTGAAGATCAACTCAACATACATCAAGAGTCACTTTTTTATCATGATAAAACCCCTCAATAATATCCGACAATTATCTATTTCAAGGAGTATTAATAATCAAGGATCATTCCACCAATGATCATTTTGACAATACCTCTACATCATCCAATGAGTTAGAGGACATATCTCAATAATTTAATTTGAAGCATGATCAACATCTTTCACCAAAGTCTAGTAGTGGTCCTTTCCAAGAAATATTGACATCTTTTGACCTCATGGTTTCAAATATTGAAGGAATCTTCAACTCCATACTTGATCCAAATCCACTCAAAGATCAAGATGATATTGAGCCATTTTCCATGCCTAATGAAGACATCTAGGAACCCTTTGTAAGAAATCCATCCTTTGAAACTGACCCATGTCAAGAACTCAATCCAAGGGGCGTCAAAAGCAATTCCAAAATTAATCAAGATCAAGAATTTGTATCTTCGAGATACTACAATGATCTAATGGACACTCTCCTATCTATACAAGATGTCACAAATGATGATCACATCCTCATAGCACATACTCCTCCATCTACCCATGAGATGCTTTCTTTGGATGGACATGTAGATGAACTTCATTCAGAATATGATTCCTTTACTCCTGGCATTATTACACAAAAAGAGTAGGTTATTGATTCCTACAGTCAAACTGAGTTTTTGACATCGAGATTAGATATATCCAAAATTTAGACTAAGGACATCATGTATGAAGATATCCAACATTATCCACGCAAGGAAATAGGTTAGAAAAAATAGGATATTCTGGAGTCAGCAGAGCAACAAAGTGAAATAACGTCATCTGCAATGGTCATTTATCAGAGAATTCTTACTGAACAAGACATCTCAAAATAGGTAGAATCAAAGAACAAAGGTGCTACTACCACCATACTGTGGGCAACTATGTCCCAAGAAAACGTCAACATAGAGAACACAAATAATCCTTATGATGAAACCAATGTCAATACTACAACCAACCATGTCATAAATCTTCATCCACCCATCACCCCATCCACAAATTGGGACCAACATCAAATGAAGGATGTGAATCAAAACAAGAACATCATCAAAGAAAAATAAGTTGAGATGCATAATGGACAAATCAAATACAGATGGATACCAAAGAATACAAAGAAAGATTATCCCTATCAAACTCCATTCAAAGAAACTATGGGGAAAAATAAAAAAGGGAAAATTATTCATCAAATATGTCCAAAAAGGAAAAATTAGGCTTCTCAAGCAATGCACAAAGTATATGAAGCAGTTGGTCCAAATTCCATACACACTTCCATATCCACCCGTTATTGCTCATCTTCCCAAGTTTGGAGAGTCAAAGGTTCAAAACTATCAACCAATCCATCTTTTATTCCTAAGCACACTCCATCCATGCCTCCACACATGATATCCAATTCTCACATTGACCATGTATTGGAAACCACCCTTCATCAAAAGGATTCAAAACGCATTCTATTGCGATGTGCGCACAAAGACAAGGTTAACTCTGGTATAAACAAAGCAGATCAAGAATATCAAAAGTTACATTCAAGTGCACGTATCTTAGTAAAGAAAATTATTCACGTAGGATATCAATGGAACATTCTGATAGAATCATCTACATCGACACCACCACGTGGTTCAACATGAGCCTACAATCTTTCACAAAATAATAAAAAAAATATGAAAATTCAAAAAAATAAAAAAAGATTGAAAATAGTAAATATCAAAATCATCCTCTAGTGAAAACCACTATAGTGGCACTTTGGACAAGTACCATGTTGAAAACCTGGCAAAAAGGCATCATGTGTAAGAATCGAGCATCTATGCATGCCACTTCAAGTGAGAGCATCTCATCACATCCCTAATAAAGTCAACATTCCATGAATTCTATCCATAATAACTCCATTATCCATGAACCATTTATCCAATCAATTTTCATCCATCTACATCCATAGTCAAAATTATCTTGATCTTGGTAAAAGTTTGGTGCACACTTTACACTTTCTTATGGTAAACATCTTGACATGGGTCATTTTCATTTATCCTATCCTATCCAACATTATCTAAGCCATGCAACACTATCCAAATGAGCATTATTTATTTGAACACCTTATCTTATCGCAAGATAATCCATATCCATCCATCCATACACCTATCCAAGCCACCCATGACATTGCAACATTGCTAGACACTAGGGGCAGATATTTACAACTTGCTTCAGGAGTAATCTTGATCTATATCTCCCAACTTATATGGTGATCTAAACATTGGGAAACATAAAATCAAATTGGTTAAATAATTTGTGATCCAAAATCCAAATCACTAGCCCATGGCATATTTTGATGAGAAGATGTTCCTTATCAATCTTTATCTTTTATCGAACATCAATCCAAAAATATCAATATCAGTTGCATCTAATTTTTACTTCAATATCACAACAAATCATTCAAACAAATTTTGTTCCAAATCAAGCTTCAAAATCCTGATCAATCAAGTCTAATCAATCCATTATCATCTCGGGATATCCTTCCCAGTCCTCATGTTGCTTAACACTATCCTTGCATTGTTATGTATCCTCAACAATGTTATCATTATCAATATTGATCAATCAAATTTAATCAATCCATCATCATCTCAGGATATCCTTCCCAATCCTTATGTTTCTTAAACACTATCATTGCATTGTTATGTATCCTCAACAATGTTATCATCATCAATCTATCGATTCGATCAATCAACTTTACCTTGGTTTTCAATAAAATCCCAAATAGATCATTGATATCATCACACACATCCATATCCAAATTGTCAAAATTATGTGAAAATCCAAAAAAAAAAAAACATGTCAAAATCCAAAAATAGGTCAAAAAGTCAAAAAATGTCAAAAACATGGTATCTGAACTACATCGTCTCTAAACGTAAGCAAGGCTAATCTTTTATCAGCCCACAAGACACAAAACCCAAAAATCATAAAATCTCATAAAACACAAAAACATTGGAAAATTTGAAAATCAAAACATTTGCAAAACATCTCGAAAATACCAAAAACAACCTCAAAACATTTCAAAATACCAAAAACATTCAAAAAACCCCAAAAAAATATCTCTCATCTCTCTTTCACCCGCAATAATCAATAATCCATAATAAACCAATCATTGCCTTCATCCTTTGGCAATACAAATAGAAACAACCACAACAATCAACAAAAGCAAACTTCAAACATAAAATCAAAATTGAAACAACAAAATTTTAAATGCAAAATCAAACTCTTGATCATTTGCAAACATGTCAATCTACCTTATATCAATACCCTTTCAAACAACCTATCAACTTTCCACCATCCACTAACATGTCCTAGGATGCATCCTTCCTACAATGGGCATTATCTTTGGAAAAAACTTCAGATTCTTATGCCCAAAACACATTCCCTTGGCTAGAGGTATGAAGAACATTGGCTTTTTTGCTCACTTGATCTTTTCTTTGATTTATCTTATTGCGCTCATTCCAATGACCTCTCGATAATGTCTATCAAAATGATTTAGAGAGAAAGGAATGGGGCATATATTGTTATCTTTCATTTGTTCTGATTGTTGGATGTTCTTGTAATATAACCTTGGCAAATATTTTTTTCGTTAGGTATGTATGGAGGGTGTTTTGAATAACTTGTTGACTATTACATTGGAAGGTTATGCCTTTCCGTGTTTTGGTCTCAGATGTTCAAAATATCTGAAGTACATCCTAGTGAGGTTTTCGTATGTCAGGTGTGAACAAGGATACTCATATCTATTTGTCGATTCAAAGTCCATCTCACTAGATACAATGTCATCCTGGTTGTTTGCACCTTGATGCATCGTATCTATGTGTGTTATCAAACATAAGGTAAGTATCCCTTTTAAAATCCTAATTCCTGATAAGAAAATCATCATCATCATCATCATCATCATCTCTAATAAAGTTTCCCAGATCATGGACTTGTTGGATCCTCTCATTTCTTCTTTCTTCTCTCCACGCTAACATAGTATCAGGACGGTTGAGCAAAACATCACCAATGCATCCTTCATGCATCCAAAAATAATTAGCATACATGGGTATGTGTAGGATCATGATGGGCCAAAAAGTGGCAATATGATGGGTATGTGGTTGAAAACATTTTTTTAACCCAAAATTGATGAAACGAAAAGGGTTTTTAAAGGAGATTCTCAGCTTTCCACCAATATAAATTATGCTTTACTTTGAATTTAATAAGTAATTATTATTCATTTTCTATTCAAATTACGACTAAAGTCTTGATTGATAGGCTGATTGAAAAACATCTATAGATTTCAAATGGTATCACATTTTTTCATAGTCACATTCTATGCTTCACATAATATAGGATTAAAAAAAAAAAATTTGAATTTCATGAAGTTTTGACCAAGTTAAGGTGGTCAGACATACGAGTTTTTATATTTTCAAAAGGTGTAATAAAAAATTCATAATTAATTATTTACTTGGAAAAAAATTACCAAAAATTACATGGTGGTGAATGGTCTTCTTTAGTGTTGCAGATGTTTCAAGGGGGAGCTTGTAGATCTTGTTTCTGCAGAAGGGTTTTTTCGCTTTTGCATGGACATTATTTGAAGATGTGCAACATCTTGGATCCATGGAGGATGCTTGGAGTCTTTGGATGAGGTGTTGGCGGTGCTTGACAAGTGATGTTGATTTTGAGTCTTTTTGCTTTATGTCATGGTATACTCTTGGGTGTGCACTGGAGTTTTGGCATTGTGCATTGTACTTGAGACAATGATGAAGTCACTTGGAGCATGGTATCTCCTAAGGGGATGAGTAGATCATGGTGTCATGATAAGTTCTTGATTCAGATGATTGGAGCTTTGAAAATGGTTTGGTAATTCTTTGTGTATTGGGTGCTTTGATTATTTGCTTGATACTTCGTGATAGTGCAGTAATGTAGTTGAAGTTTAGCATGAGATGATCAGTTGCTAGTACTCATGGATACATGAAGAATAAGGTGAGGCTTTTTTTCTCTTATGAGAGAAGTGTTGCTGCTTGTTACTCTTGATAAAGTTTTTTAGCAGAAAGTCTGAGAAGCCTACACCTTGGTTGAACGTGAGTTAAATTAGAGACCTATGAGGAGATTGCTCTTGGATTAGTCATGATGGCTTATGTATCTTGAAGGAGTATTCTTGTTCCTACTCTTGGTCTTCTCAGCAGTTTATCTGAGAGGTATCTGGCCCATTATATTTTTCAGATGTGTTTTATGTTCACTTTCATGATATGGATCTTGAATTGCTATTTAATGGTTATGGAGGATTCATAGTGGAAGTTGTACAACTTGATTATCTCCTTGAGCTTTTGTGTTTTATTAATGAGAATTGGTAGGAGATGATGTTTGGGCTGATTTCCTGAAATGGGAAATGAAGTAGATTGATCTTCTTTGAGAATCTTACATCCATGTTGATTACATGATATTAGAAGTTGGTTTGATCTTGGTGATTGAACGGTTGGATGTTGTTAAGGCTTTTCTTTTGGGATGAGAAGGAGATCATTCTTGACACAACTGGCTATTAGAAGTGTATATAGGAGGATGTTCTATAGGGATATGGTGTGCAAAGTTTCTCTCTTTAGTCTTCGTTCTCTTCCTGGATGTTTTTTTTCACATTACAATTGTTTGTTGCGTGTGGAGATCTTGGGAGAACTGTGAAGACTTGTGGTGAGAGAAATGTTTCTTGTAATAGTTTTTTGCATGTTGGGCATGTCATTGTGGATATCTCCTTGGTACTACATGGTTACATTTTCTATGTGTTGTTACTGGTAGACTTGTGAAGTTTTTTGGATTACTCGGACAGTGGGAGTTCCTGTTGTGTTTTGTCTTCTTTGACTGGTTGGAACTTGGAGCTCGCATTCACTGTTGATGGGTTGGTTTTGAGTAGCATGAGTTTACTAATGCTGATACCTTTTAGGTATGTGAGATTGGATGGAATAGCATGAGTTGTGGGTGCTATTTTCAGTCGCATGAGTTTATCAGTTGGATGGAAGTAGTCATTTTGATTGTTGTTCTAGCTGGTGTTTTTGTCTTGTTTCTGGAGAATGACTTCACGGTTGTGTTCTATTTGAGGCTTTGAAGTTGATAATTGCTTCTATATAGTGTTTGAGCATAGTGAAGTAATAGCAGTGCCTTGTTGTTGATATCACTAGAATCTCTTGCTTGTGTTCGTTGGAATGGTGTTTATTCACCTTGGCTTGTATCTTTCTTCCACATGTGCCATGTTGGAAGATGATAAGGATTGTTGGCTGAATGGTGGACATCTTAGATGTTGGAGCAGAATTCTTGATGGAGCATGAGAGCATGTTTGAAGTCTATGAGGTTTCCTAGAAGGCTGTGATCGGTTGCATTTCGGTTGTTTTGTTGGATAGTGAGTTGCAGTTGGATGCCCGGTCTTTGTTGTAGATTGTCTAGTGGACTGTTATCTATGGAATCTTGTTGATTGGGTGTCTTGAGTATTGCAGGGTTTGGACTGTTGGAGCTAGTGTGATCTTAGTTCTTGATTGCTTTGGAGGTGCCTGTGTGATCTTCGTCAAGTGGGAGATTGTTGGAATTATTGCCTCAATCTCATAGGCTGAAACCTCTGAGAAAGCATAGTTGGTGTGACATCCTTTGTGTCTGGCCGACTAGCAGCTGAAACCTTGTTGAAATTACACAGGTCGCTATGACCTTGCATCTGTCTCATTAAAGGAGCCTATCACTGTGACATTTGGTTTGGTATAACCTCTCACCACTCATGGAGATCTCTGGTCGACAGGCCATTCTATCGGATATTGGGGAGAGTCTTGGGTGTTCGCTATGAGCTCTCAGCGATGTGTTAATGTCTTGCCGACAGTGTTTGGTTTGAAGTCATCGGGGAAACTCTCACCGGAAGGAATACTATCGGTAAGAAGTCTTACCGATGAGGGAATGTCACATTGACAATATTCTCTCGAGGAAACTCAAAGGGCTTTGGGAAGATGTCCCAATGACCGATGAAGGTCTTGCCGACGGGGACACACTTGGAGGCATCAGGGTAACACTAAGGGTTCACTAAGAACTCTTAGCGATGGACAGAAGTCTTGCCGACTGTTCTGTGCTAGATGAAACATAAGGATCTTAGAGTAAAGTCTCAACGAAGGACATATGTCTTGGCGATAGATGAGCACTCCGGAGTAACATAAAAGAGTTCGATGAAACCTCTTGGCAAAAGATGAATGTCTTGCTGGCTGGTGTTTGGTGCTCAGTATGACTTGTGAGTATTCAGGGTAATGTCTCAATGAAGGTGATGTATTGCCAACTGTTGAATACTTTAGAGTAACTGTTGAACATCGATGTAACCTCCTGGCGATAGCGATAAGTCTCATTGATTGTTGGATGCTTTAGAATAACAATGAAGGCTTGATGGGATGTCTCAGCAAAAGCGATATGTCTTGGCAACATGGCAAAAGCTGAATGATAGCTCTCTAGACTCGATGAAACGTCTTGCCAATAGGATAGACTCTTGGTGATATCTAATGCTAACTGTGTGGAATCAGGGAGACACAGTCTGTGTCTCACTAATATGCCAACACAACTTGAAGCCATTTGACCGAGTGAGACTTTCCTATGCGGCATCTCGTGGACCAATCAGAGGAGCTGAATGGGAATTGTTGGAAGTTAGTCTGTTGTGGCCGTTCTGAGAGGAAGCTTGACAGACAAAAATGAAATGTATATAGCCTGGAATACAAGATGATGCTTGGTTGGATTCTTCGACACAGGTGATCGATAGAGTGAGGTCCGAGTGGCTGGCTGGAAGGCTGATGCCATGAGGCTGAAACAGAGGAAGTGAGAGGCATGGTTATGCTACCGATTTCTCTCCTAATCAAGGATTGAATGCCATGGTTGATCTCTCATGTTGATCAGTACTGTATACTGTGTGAGGGTATTGCAACAATAGGAAGATTGTTTGGTTTGAGAGGTTGATCAGGAAATGTATAGAGGGAGAGTTGATTACCAGATAGTATCCAGAATGAACAAGATGTAATCTCTGAAAAGGCTATGAGCTTGAGTTGTATTGTAACCTTTAGTTGCTAAATAATACAATGGCTCGATCTTTGGAGTGTGGGGTTTTTTACCTGAAAGGGTTTTCCCCACGTAAGTTTGTGTGTTCTGGTTTTCTATCTTATCTTTCATCGGTGTTGGTTCTGCTTCTAGAATCTTTTATTGCATGATGTTGAATCTACATGTGCTTCTCTTAGAAGGATCAATGTGGGAAATGAACCGTGTCTTTTTCCGCTTTAGGACATAGTTGTTTTTGTCTTTGAGGTAATCTAATCGAAATTGAAGTTACCAAAGGCACTACTATTCTTGGAGGTTTCTCTGAGATGCCCTAAATTTCCCTTACAACCTTGAACCAAGTGGCATTAATTCCCTTTTTCTTCTCCCTCCAACATGTCACTTCCTCAAATTTGAATTTCCACCTAATTGCATTTAATTACACAATGACCAAAATGTGCTCCACTTCTATCCACTCACATGTTGACAAGCGGAATTTGGCCATTGGTTGATTTTTTATCCCACATTCATCCTATTCTTCAATCCTCCATCATTCTTTCTTATAAATAGAGGCCTCCTCTATTGTATCAATCCTCCACAATCTTCTTCACAATCCATGTAAGATCATGATGCACAAGTTCATCCATTTTTCATCAAGTTTTCATCAAGTTTTCATGATTTCATAGCTAGGTTATGGATAAATTTCATCAAGGAGCATCAATCAATCATCAAAAATCATCATCAAGCTTGCAAGGAATTGGGAAAGGGCTATTTTCGACATGAAAGTAGCACTAATTCCCCCATGGGATTGTGAGTTTGTTTATTTTGAGCAAGATTAGATACCTTTTACTTGTGTTCTTTATGTTATTTCTTGTTCTTGGTATTTCAAATGAATCTTATGGGGAATGTTGTTTCTAACTTGCATATTGGAATAATAATGTGTTTGTTCTTTATGTTTGTGCAAGTCTAGGATCACCATTCACACAAACCAAAAACCACACTCAGTTTGAAACATCTTGAATTACTTGATATGGAATTACCGCCATCCTGGGAGTAATTTGAAAATGATGAAGCCCTGAAACAAAGGCTTGGAGTTTATGATAAGCCACCTACTCCCCCTCATAAGAACAAGGTTACATGTGTTATGATAAGCACCAAACAAGTAGATG
This sequence comes from Sequoia sempervirens, assembly GCA_007258455.2. Lineage (NCBI taxonomy): Eukaryota > Viridiplantae > Streptophyta > Pinopsida > Cupressales > Cupressaceae > Sequoia > Sequoia sempervirens. Next base: position 9,856 of record VDFB02030071.1, on the reverse strand, counting down.
GAGAAAAAGAAAACACTGAGATAAAAATTCATAGTGAAGAACACAATCCCGAATTTCCAAGATCAAACTCACTTCGTTTAGGAGATACAATAGACATAGCAATGGAAATCAATGATGAAGAGAAATTCATTAAAATAGGTAAATGCATCGATGATGACGAACAAAAGACACTGCAACCTTACTTCATGAATTTCCCAAACTCTTCGCTTGGACTTATTCAGATATGTCAGGAATTGACCCTAAGATTGTAATGCACAACATAGTCCTCACTGAAAATGCCAAGCCTGTTAGATAGAAAATCCAAAAAATGAACCCTAAAATATCCTTTCTTGTTAAGGATGAAATTGAAAAACTCCTTGATGCTGGTTTCATAAGACCTATAGATTATTCTCGTTGGATCTCAAACATTGTCGCAGTCACCAAACTTGATAATTGTATTAGGATGTATACAGAATTTCATGATCTGAATAAAGTATCCTTAAAATATGACTTTCCTCTTCCTAATATTGACATGATAGTTGATTTGACTGTAGGACATGCTTTGTTGTCATTCATGGATGGATTTTCTAGATACAATCAAATTTTCATCAACCCTTAAGATCAGTACAAAACAATGTTTACAACTGTTTGGGGAACATTTTGTTGGGTTATGATGCCTTTTGGATTAAAAACATAGGTGCAACATATCAATGGGCTATGACATTGATATTCCATGATTACATTCACAAGATCTTGGAATATTATGTTGATGATATTCTCACTAAATCCTTAACATGACAAGATAATGTGAATGTTCGGAAGATATTTGAGCAACTTAAAAAATACAACATTAGATTGAACCCAAAAAAAGTGTGTCTTTGGTGTAGATAGTGGGAAACTTCTAGGTTTTATCATATCTCATAGAGGCATTGAGGAGGATACAAAGAAAATTGATGCTATCATTAACATGCCACCTCCTAGAAATATCTCTCAATTGTGTACCTTACAAGGAAGAATTCAAGTCATTTTACGATTTGTAGCATCCTTAGTAGATCAAACATTACCATTTACACATCTTAAAAAAGGAACACACTTTGATTGGAACAAGGATTGTAAACAAGCTTTTGAGAGTTTGAAAGACTATCTTGTAACTCCACCTATTTTGCAACCTGCTATACAAAACAAACCATTCATTCTTTAAACATTGGCTTCAACCCATGCTCTTGTAGTATCGTTGTCTCAACAAGATAACAAAGGTAAAGAACATCCTATTTATTACATTAGTCGAACATTGATTGATTATGAGAAACAATACATCACAATAGAAAAACAATGTTTGGCTCTTGTATTTGCTACCAATAAGTTGCAACATTACTTATTGAATCCTGAAATATAGGTGATGAGGAAGTGTGATCCTCTAAAAAACTTGTTCACCAAAACTGATTTATTTGGCCGCTTAGCTAAATGGGTAATGTTGTTGACTGAATTTCACCTTAAATTTGTCTCACAAAAAGTAATTAAGGGTCAAGCCTTGACTGACCACTTAGCTGATGCTCCTACTTTACCGTTACTTGGTAATGATTCTTTCCCTGATGAAAACATGCTAACCATCGAAGTCGATACATGGGAATTGTATTTTGATGGATCTAATTGTAGAACTAGCTCCGGTGTAGGGGTTATAATCAAACTGCCTGTAAAAGAGCCTCTTCCCTTGTCATATTAGTTAAATTTCCTCTGTACAAATAACACCATTGAATATGAGGTGTTAATCACTGGTTTGCATGCCACTCTTATTATGGATGCTAGAGACATTAAGATATTTGGTGATTCATAATTAGTCATCAAGAAAACAAATGGAACATATCAAACGAAACATGACAAATTATCAAAATACAAAGATTTCATAATGAAACTGTTAGAGAAGTTTGAATCCTTCACCATTGATAACATCCCTCAAAAAGATAATCATCATGTGGATGCAATTTCAAGTGCCACTTCTCTCATTTTCCCTCAAGATCCTTCAAAATATTTCACTTTCATTGTACATACAATTATGAAACCATCGATTGATGATAAGAAAATCAAGTGTTAGCAACTGCAGTTGAAAACTCAAGTGAGTGGTATGATATGATATTCAATTATTTGAAAAATGGTACCTTTCCTGAGCCAACCAATAAAAACACTCGATCCCATCTTCGAAAAGTCACATCTAGATATTTCATGTTAGCGGACATCTTATATGACCAGTCCTTTGATGGCCTCCTGCTTATGTGTCTTAAACAAACCAAAATCCATATAGCACTTGAACAAGCTCATGCAGGTGCTTGTGGGGGGAATTTCAGAGCAAGATCATTAGTTCAAAAGTTATGCCGCATAGGATATTATTAGAAGAATATGGAATGAGATTTCTTTGAATACATTAAGAAATGTCACAAGTGTCAAGAGCATAAAAACTTAATTCATGCTCCTGCTTCTAAGCTTCATGCACAAGTTCCTACTTTTCCATTCTACATATGGGGTTTGGATATTATTGGAAAAATATCTTCACACTCATCCACAGAACATACGTTTATAATCACAACAAAAGATTATTTCATGAAATGGGTAGAAGCTATTCCCTTGTGTTCAACAATAACTGATGTAATATGTCATTTCATATTGGAACACATTATTTCTCACTTTAGGCTTCCTTCAACGTTAGTTTCAAAAAATGGAACACCATTTAAGAATAATGACATGAATTTATTGGAAACCTTTAATATACAACATCGATTATCAATGCCTTACTACCCACAATCCAATGGACAAGATGAATTAACTAACAAAGCTCTAGAAAAAATCCTAAGAAAGATAGTAAACAAACATAATAAAGACTGGCATACACAATTAACATATGCATTATGGGCTTATTGTTCTAGTATCATAAGGTCAAGAGGAAATACACCTTATAACCTTGTTTATGGAGCTAAGGAAATTATGCCCCTGGAGTTAGAGATTCCTTCATTAAGAATCGCTCTTCAAGGGCTAATTGATGACAATACTTACAAGGAACAATGATTATGCCAACTTGAAATTCTTGATGAAAGGTGCATCAACGCCCTCAAACATCTTCAATCCTATCATAAGAAAATGCAGTGAAGTTATAATGATCATGTCATCCCTCATTCATCTAATAAGGGTGATTTGGTGCTATATGAAAATCAGCAAAACGTCAATGCCAACCTAACAAACAAAGGAAAGTTTAGCCCTAATTGGTTAGGACCTTATGTAGTTCAAGAGAGCTATGGGTTTGGAGCATACCTAATATCCAAAATGGATGGCACACCTCTTCGAGAACCTATTAATGCCGCACATTTGCATCGGTATTATGTCTAGCCCTTTTTTGAATAGTGTGAATTTTTAAAGCAACAATGTTAGACTTAATGGATAGTATGTCATTATCTCTCGTGTTTGCTTCATTCTTGACACATGCTCCTTTGTGTCTTGAGTTATTGGGGTAGTGGGTCCAATGTGGTTTTGGATTCTTACTTTAGGTATCATGCTATTCAAACCTTATGGTGTATGTTATGTTACGTTAAATCCTTATTGGTATTTAATGTTTTACAATTAAATCATACTGTGTCAATGTAAGAAAACTTAAAGAAAAGACATTTTAGATCATGGAGATATTTATTAAATAGTCTAATGCAGATTATTTAATAAATCACATTGCCATCTAACACATAAACATAAAAATCCGTGCATGCTCATATATATCAAAAAAATTTAATACATCTCATCTCATTAATACTACAATGTTACTATGGTCTATGGTTGCTAGATTGGTCCAAATGCGGTGTTTGCACCCATCGGGAGATGTTGGTGTGTGACTTGAATCTACTCATGTTGTCCATCTCCTGCATAGTCCGTAGTGACCTACGTAGCTCACCCTCACATATCAGTGCCTCCACCTGTTCTCACTCAACGTGGTCTCTATCAACATGGATCCTCAAAACCTCTCTCTTAAGCCACTCGACCTCTGGCTGTAAGATAGCCTCTTTGTCAAATTTTTGAGTTGCTCAAGCCTCCTCTAATTCCATTGCTAGTGCTGAAACCTGACCCTCAGCGTGCTCATCGCACCTAGACATGCCAACATATGCTCCCCTAATCCTCACATATGGCTCGAATAGGTCCATGCACTCCACTACAAATGGTGGGGGCATGAACTTTGTGGTTGTAGCCTCATTTGCAGGAAGGGGTGGCACTATCATTGCAATTGCACATCAAAATAGGTCCTCAGACTCTATCACGGGCCCTGTAAGATATAAATCATAAGAATAATCATTATCCATCATCATAATACATCAATATATATGAGCATGATATACATAAAAATATAGAGCATAATAATAAATATCATCACTTGGGTCTATAGCATGATTAGTAGGAATCTCAAATTCCCTACTACTCTCCTCGTGCTCTCAGACATTGGAACATACAGATTATGACCTCGTGACCCATGTGGGGACTATATCTCTTCACTCGTGTTTAGGAGGCCTAGTATCGCCTTTGTCACTATATTCGCTCATGGGTTGGCTCTGCTCATCTTCCATCTCCTCGTCATCCTCCTCCCCCTCGTAATTGTTGACCTCCACTGTCTCCTCCTCATCCTCATACAAGAATAGGTCCATTGGATTTACCCTTCTATCTGACTCCCTGTCCTCCTCCCTTGAATCTGGTAAAGGCCCTGTGAAGCCCATAGGGTAATCCATAGGAAAGATGGCTCCTGGCTTAGTCGCCTCCAACCACTCACCATACTCAAGTGTCATGTCAACATCATTTATGTTGGAAACTAGGGGCATGTCTGTATCCTCCTCCTCTACATTGCTTGGGATGACATCATCTGTTGCCAGTTGTTTAAGATATCCAGGTCTACGAGTGCTTCTTACAAACCATCTATATGAATCCTGTAACCGTGGTCGCCTTTGTATCTGTCTAAACTATCTCATGACATGATTGTAGTAGAAAGGTCTTACTACGTGATTGTGTCATCATAGTAGTATCCTATCTCTCTGCATCTGTCTTAGTTGTCTTGTTGTGTTTGGCCAGAATAGCTCCATGAGGTAGGGTCTCTATATGATATCCTCTTGGCTTAGTCTATCAAACCTCACCCTCCAAAACAACACATCACTATGCTACCATTCCTGTCTCAAAGGATAGTTGAAAACCCATAGATACCTCACCGTTGTGGTGATAAAAAATCCTATAGGTTGTATACAAGTCACATGCTCTAGGATCCATGTTTTTAGTAGGGTATAGTGTAGCATGCTATGCATCTCTCAATATGTAAATTGACCTAGATCATAGTAAAAGTGTGCTAGTATGCTCTGGCCCCAAGAAAAGACCACACAGTAGTGCTCCATGTCTCTAATGAAGTGCACTAATCCTCCCTCCAGATGTGCTCCACATCTATCAAGGACTAGTGCCAATGCTACTATAAAAATTAGGATGTGTCTCAATAGTGGTGAGTGTGCATGTAGTAGCCAAGAAAGCTTGATGCACGATCTCACAATCCTGTAGTGGACCGGTTTTCCTAAAAAATACTCGATGTCTACCCACATCTCCTCAAAACTCTTTCCCTGTGCTAAGAATACCCTCTCTCCTCGAATGGGCACCTGCAATATGTGATACACATTCTCTAGCATGATTGTCATCTTCCCTATCAGTAGGTGGAAGGTGCAGGTTTTTTCTTCCCATCGCTCCGCTAATGCTATCAACATGGTGTCATGGTATCACATGACTAGTGTGAGATAGATCCAGTAAAGACCCGTCTCCAAGAGGATCTGCATGTCCTCCTTAGGTAGCTGATCAATGAGCTCTCAAAGTTGGTTGAACATCTAACTGCCTAGGTGTTGGCACGATCAGGGTACAATCTATCATACGAAGAAGAAGCAAAATGTCATTTAAAACATCTTAAAACCTTGAATTTGTGCTTTAATGGTCAAAAAGTGTGCTAAAGTTCTAGAATATATTTATTAAGGGTTCTAGACATGTTATTCCTTAACTAGGAAACTTTGCAACAAAGTGAGACACTTTGCAACAATCTAAAAAAATGATAGAAAAACCTTCCCTACCCTATAATTTCATTTAAAAATTTAATAAAAACATAAAAATTTGATAAAATTGAAGTACAAAGAAGGCTAGATTCACTCACAGTGTGTTGTATCACGCCCCCTGTGACTGCCTCTCATAAAATCTTGATTTGCAGATGGGTGGATGGACATCTACTCGGCATGGTGGATCACTCTACTCCAAGCTCACTCTGCAAAAGGTAAAAATATGAAATGAATATGATTTACTCCCTCTTTTACCTTTTTATGCATACACTTTTAGGTCATTTTCTATTCAAAAGACAAGAAGTAGTTTTATTAAAATTAACATATTTGGAGCTAGCGAACCCCATTTTTGACATTGTTTGTTGCGTTGGAATCATTTTTCTGCTCCCGTTCTCATCAAATTTCTATCATCATGTGGCATGGTACTTGTAAATTACCTATGATGGACTTTTCCAGTTTGATGTGGCTGATTTTCTACCTTGATTCCACCTCCATAAAGTAAGCGGAATCAAGGGGGGGCATACATCTACCCTCGAATGTAATTTGTTAGGAAAGTTAGATAAGAGGATTGCTTTTGAGCTACTAATGAATCTGTGATGCAAGATGTGGTTCTTAACATTATGGTTTTACATTTAACTATAGTGGGGGATTCATTCTCCCTAATGATTCCATATGAGTATCCTTTTACAAAGTTACTTATTGAAGTACTTTAGCTTGCATATGCACGTAGTGCCATATGGGCGCTAAAGTGGGGGCTAAATGTAGTGTAGAAAAATGTATACCTTTGCATTTTCACACTTAATTTCAACCTATTTTAGTACCCCTTGCATTAATTTCCCTTTAGGTCACTTATTATCGGCCCTTAAGACCCCTTTTTGTGCATCTTGTGGCATATTGTATCTTTAACCTAACCAAAATCCATTTGCAACCATCAATCTTGGTAACCCACCTTTTAAGTTGGAAAATCAATCTTTGTGGGACCAAGATGCCATTGGTGGCGTGTTAGTCCCACCTAGTGGGACCAATACGCCATTGGTGCAGTCTTAGTCCCGGGGGATTTATTTTCAAGAATTAAGAGTGGTAAATGAAAATATTTGAATTTATTTGATCTTTTGTCAGCCTTTGGGATCTAATAATTGGGTTATTAGGTAGGAATTCCTATAAAAGTAAGATTCACCCCCATTTTTCATATAATATTAAAAGAGTTGAGATAATCTTTGAGCAAGAGACATAAGTTGAGCAAGTTGAAGGAGTGTTTCAAGTCTTGGAGTAGCCCTTTATTGTGTTTTTGTAGGTTTTTAAATCTACTTTCAAGTCAAGATCTAGCATTTCCAACAATTAGTAATGGATTCCTATTGTGGATCGTGAGAGATTCTAGGTTGTAGATGCAACTAGCCATTTATCCAAGCCTAAGGACTTGTTTCTTGATTGATTCCATCTTCCATTATTGTTTTATTTTCTGCCTAAGGAAGGTACATTTCATGTTTGTGACTTGTTATGGTGATTGGAGATCTCCTTCATAGGTCATTTACATTTGCATCTTAAGAATCTTATTATAACACAGTTGAATAGGGTTTCTTCATATTCTAGCTTGCATAATCTTAGAAACACTTAAGATTAGGGCACACACATTTTCATTTTTCATATTTACGCTTTTTCCATCAAGGTTTAATTACCAAACAATGGGATTGACGAAGGAAAATCCCCATTAACAATCAATACTTTGTTTTGTAGGCCCCTTTGTAGGTTCAGATCTAAAGAGTTGGTGAAGAACAAAGTGTAGATCTTGATCTTTAGGACCACACTCACAAATTCCAAAAATTCAGAATGAGACTAATATGCCTCCTTGGGCTTCTTAGTCCTCCCAGGCTTATTTTTCATATATTTTCTAAGATCCTGTTTCGAGATCCAAAGATTTCGTATTTGCCTCAAAAAATAGCAGTGGGACTAATACACCATCTTGGGCATCTTAGTCCACAACATATTTTTGCAACCTCTTTGAATTACCAGAATCCTCACAACATCTCTAGATTTCCTAGGTGCACACATACTATCCCCTTGTTTCATAATTTCATCATTTACATCTTTCATTTAGCTTGCATTTTTAGTTATAGGTCATTTTGCATATCACAACGTGTTTTCAAACATTTTCTTTTTCAAGTATTTGCTTGGTGGTGAACCCCTTAGAATTTAAATAACCCCTTCCTAGGACCCTCCTAATTGAGAATTGGCTCACCTTGTGAGGTTGTTAGTCAATCCAATTAGGACCCTTAGGACATTAGTGAATTGTTGAGTGAGAAAAGTGTGATATCCCAAAAAGGTATCCATTTTCCTCTTCATCAAATATCTTGCAGCATATAATCTTTTTCTTTGAAAAAAAAAATTCATGAAAGCTTAGAAAGATGAAAGCATAATAAATAAATTAACTAAAATAATTAACCATATAAAGAAAAAAATGACAGTTAAAAAAATTAATTGATTAGCTTTTTTGAATATGTGGTTCAACATTTGGGTAATTGCACCAAGATGGTTCCTAAAAAGGGAGCTTAAGTGGCCACATTTTTTCTCAAATTAGGAAATACTGACCTTGGACGTGAAATTGAGGATAGTTACACTCAAAATTTTGAGATGGAACAAAAACAAGGATCGAAGTGCTCTAAGTCTACTTTCTAAACTACTAATTTATTTTGAAAATGGTTGAGATTAAGGGGTTCAAAAAAGGGGCGTACACAAATTGGTGTTGTTTTTGTCAGAAAAAAATAACATATCAACTCTTGTACAACCCTAGTATTGGTAAACTTTTTTTGTAGTATTTTAAAATCACTACAATGAGAAGTTAGCTAACAGTATGTAGTTGATGCACAATTTTTTTGATAATTTTTTAATGAATATTTTATTTTTTACTAATTTTCTAAGTGGAAACTTCCCCGAAAAGGGTAATTTTGCTCCCCTTCTTTAAATTTTGGAAAAAATGATTTTTTTTTTCTTTTTTTAAAAATTGTAGAATGGAGTCTAGTTTCTAAAAATGTAATTTATTTTGAATTTTGATGAATGGTTAATTTATAATGAAAAAAGCACCAAACACTACTTTTTGGAAAAAAAAAGACCTACAAACAAAATAAATTATGGATGAAAGGCTTAACATTGTTAGAAAGTGAAAAAAATTACATCATTGGATAGCTAAGAGAGAACCTAACATTACCCATGTGTTTGATTTTGATGATATTGAACCAGATGCAATCCTGATGGTGAGCACAGACCCGATTATGTGAAAAACTATAGAATTTGCAAAAATACGTCTCTGACCTTGTTGGGAATTCCCTCCAAGCCTTTGGGTTGGTATTCCAAGGAAAATTATTTCACTTTTTTCTTTTATTTTAATGTGAAATAATGCGAGGGCGTTATAACACGCTCGCACTATGAGTTTTAAAAGTTTTTTTCAAAAGTGGCCAAAAAATTGCTACCCAACTTCATGCACCCACCCATTTCTTTTAGTCTTTCCCTTGATCATCAATGGGGATGATCTCTAATTAGTTTTTTGAAATGTGTAAATATTTTGTTCGAAGAGTTGAATACATCAACAATTTGTTTAGATCTAGGACAAAACTACTATTCCACTTGCCATCTTAAGTCAAATCCAAAATGAGATAATTTTGTATCTCTATTGTTTCAATCTAGCATGAAACATATAGTTATTATCTAAATTATAATGGGGTGTTCTTGTAACAAGTGTAGATGTTGCAAGAACCTTCTAATTCATATTGATTAACAACTTTCTATAG